>JAFEMH010001689.1:227500-434607 GCA_022495995.1 Adenophora triphylla var. japonica | reverse complement strand
ATGTTACAAGTTTTGAAAATTTAATGATTTTGAAGCTTTAATTTTGAGAATGAAACTAACTTTTTAAGACAAAGGAAAAGAGGAAATGGGACAAATATTTAGGGACGGAGGGAGTACTAATTAAGGAAACTTTTTTTTTCTAGAAAGAAAAAATTTGGGGGAGGGGACAAACTATGTTTTGATGTCAAACAATAACATTACATTACCGGCGGTCCAATTAGTTTATGGGGGCTATTAATCTCTTAAGATCCCTCAAAATATCTTCAATTCTTAAAAAGGAGAAAAAATTTGGGGGAGGGGACAAACTATGTTTTTCTAATAACCGATTTCCAAAGTCAAAACATTTCACCTTTTTTAATTTAATAAAATCCTAAATTTCTAAACATGAACCTTTAAAAAACTTTTAAGAGTAAACTTTAAAGCACGCGTGAATGAAAAGCAAGCTAAGTACAACATACTCAAGCAACGCGGTTTTCGCATAATTTACTACACCCACCACAGAACAGAAAGTTTTGGTTCCATAAATTTTATAGAATCAAAAGTAGGAAAGGGGAACGTCAGATTCTGATCATACCTTTAAAAGGGTGGGAAACTAAAATAGCAAGTTGACCTTCTCACGTACAACTGCATAGCCTAGCATTTACATGTTCTTCTGATATCAATTGACTAGTAAAAGTCCGTGTCCGAGGACACGTTGTATATTTTTAATTAAAAGTGAGGGCAAAATGGAAAAGGGACAACTTAGTGAGGATAAAATGGAAAAAAAAATTTTGGCACTATTTATACAACTATTCATCCCACTTCCCTCATTTATACTATAGATTCATCGGAAACTAACACACAAAAAAAAAAAAATTGATATTCAATCAGGGGCGGAGCCAGGGGCGAGGAGGAAATGCGGTGGAAAAATTTTTTTGCATATTTTTGTTATATATGTATATACTCCTCCGTCCCGCTTATTACTTCACCATTTTGGCTCCAGCCGCAAATTAAGGTGGAGAAAATGTTGTGAGTGCTAATTTGAAAATAGGAGAGAATGAGTGGAGGAATAGTAAATTATAATGGTGTTGTGAGTATTAAAATAATGTAGGAGAGAGAATGAGTGGAGGGAATAGTAAAGATTCGCTTTGGCAAAAAAGGAAAGGTGAAGCTGAATGGCGAAGTGAAGTTATCGGACGGAGAGGAGTATATAATTAACGAGTGGTGTGGTTCGGTGGTAGAAGGGGTGAAGTTAAGTCGTGTTCGATACATTTTCAATTAATTTTATTTTGCTATTCTTTCTCTTAACTCAGGTTTTGTTTTTCTCTTTCTCCTAATTTCCTCACATTTTTCAATCTTAATTAATTAGTTAGGCTTTTCCCATTTTTTGTTTTTGGTCTTTCTTCCTATTATCCCAAGTTTAATTAGCAAATTTGATTTTCTTTTTTATTAGAGTAATATATTTTAATAAATTGTTTGCGTTAAATACTTCAACATTATTTCAATCGTTTTTTGAATTATTTACTTTTATCATTTTTGTTAACTAAAATACATTGTATTTCATGGATCCGACCCATTTTTTACTTGTCCGACCCAAAAAAAAATTTTCGGGGGCGCTGCCCCCGAACCCCCGTGTAATCTTGCCCCCCCCTCGGCCAATTCCTGGCTCCGCCCCTGTATTCAATGAAGGAAATTTTTGTAACACAATAATCTACCGACCTAAACCAATAATGATATTAGGGTTTCAAGCCTAATAACAACTTCTAGGGTTTTTAACCTAACAATTCGCAAACCACAATTTTATAAATATTATCAAAAGTCTAATTTTACAAAAACCCTAACCTAATATTTGTATATAATACTAAAAATTTCTAAAAACCTTAACAAATAAGTAAAATCCTAGCTAATTGCGCAAATACCCCTAATCTTATAATCAAAGCGCAAATAGCTGATGGTTAGAGTTAGTCGTGGGTTCGATTCCCCACCGGTGGTTAGAGGGAAATGACATTGCCCTCCCTAGCATAGCTAGACGCCTCTGTGAAGTGCATCAAGGGGGGAGCGGTGAAATGTGTTGATCCTCTTAAAAAAGAACGGCAAATATAAAAGGCAAATTAAAAATCAAAAATACGTAAACTGTCAATTTGCGTAGCATGGCCGCATCACCATCTTCGCACGGTCGTGTGAAATTAATCCACAAAAGAGAATTGTTATATAGGCCCGTAAAATTATTGAGTAAACCCGTAACATTAAATCCAACCCCCCCCCCCAAAAAAATAGAAAAAAATAAAAACAAACCCTCTTTCCCTTTATACCCCTTGTCGCATTATCTCTTACCTCTCAGCCACCCATCCACCCCCCACCCACACCCATTAAACCTTTAAACCTCTCACTCACCCACACTCACACCCACCAACATACTAAATTTTAGACACAGAGAGAGAGAGAAATCTGAATTTTAAACAACTTCAAAAAAGATGTCAAACATTTGAAAAAAATGTAATTTTGATTCAATTCGTTCGAAAATTACTTTCTAGGCTTTAATTCGTTTGATTTATGTTTCAATTTAAGAATTTTTGGGTTGAATTTTATTCAAATTCTGGGTTTGTGGGGTTCGGCCGGTACTGACCGAATTTGTGGATCTGTTTGGCCAGCAGTGGCCGAACTTTGCAAAAAAGTCAGTTACACCCGGTCGAACTTTTTGAGTATTTTCAGTCACACCCCGCCGAATTTTTTGACTATTTTCAGCCACTCCTGACCAAACATTTACAATATAATATGACTCACCAATTAATGCTTAGATGTGGATTTCATGTTAATATTGATGTTTTGAGCTTGTAAATATAATTTTATGAAATTAAATTGATGAAAATGTGATGTAAAGTGTTTGATATGATATGATATGAAATTGTAGTGAGTTTGATTTTTTAATGTTTTATTTGCAATTAAGTAGTTGTTTACAAGAAGACGTCCAAGTGTTTTCGCTAGTAAGCAACACGAAGTTTCACGTAATCAAGGGCAATCTACACAAGACCTTGATGCTGAGCGAGTTGGGGATGCATATATTGATCCTTAACATTCGATCTATAATAAAGAAGGATATCAGCAGCATGAAACTAGGCCTTTAGTGTACCATGAAGAGTATGAAGGCAGATATTCAGTGTACAATGAGGATGAGGATAATATGGAAACCTCACCTCAGATGAATGTTCATGAGGCTAAAAAAAATAGTGACCCGGAAGATGAATCGGAAGATGAGGATGACATCGAGGGAGGTGGGGGTGAAATCTCTTTTCCCGGTGGCCCGAGGTACAAATCTTTACTCATTTCCTCTAAAACTCACGTTGCAAAATACATATGGGAGGGTAAAGATGATCGTAAATTAAAACGTGTTAATCATATCAGGAAGTTGAAAAAGTGAAAGTTGGATATTGATAATCTGTCTGAGCCAGTTTAAAATATTATTGGTAATTCCAGACTTTTGTGCTTACTGAGTGGAGCATATTAAGACATTGGTTAACGCTTTTATGGTGCGATGGCACCCGGAAACTAATAGTTTCCATATGCCATTTGGGGAGATGGCCATCACTTTAGAGGATGTGTCTTGTCTTACGGGACTTTCGATCGTAGGTCAACCCTTGTTTGAAAGTCCCGGTTATTCTAGCCAGCCACCACTTAATAAATTCGTTGAGGTTTTGAGAGTTCTAAAAAAAGTGGCTAAAGATGGAATATCTGCCAAAGGGGCATTGGTGAATCTTGAATGGCTGATAACAAAGTTCTCCCCTAATTTGTACTCCCCAGACCCCAAAAAGCTGCATGCGCTGATAAGGCATATTTGTTATATTTATTGGGGTGCACAATTTTCTCGGATAAAACAAGGATGTGTGTCGGTGCGAGCTACCTCGATTTATTTAGAGACGAGGGGGGAATTGGGGATTATGCTTGGGAAGCCGTAGCGTTAGCTTATCTATACCGGCAACTAGTAAAAGGATCGAGGTGGAACTGCCATCATATTTTTGGGTACTTAACTTTGTTGGAGGTATGGGTTTATGAGAGGTTCCCTGCGTTTAGTAACAATTTTAACAGCTCTTATCTACCTAATTTGCCGCTCACATTGAAGTGGATACCACCGAGGGCTCAACTAGGTACAGTTGAAGAGGCAACATATTGACATAATCAATGACACGGAGGTAAGTATTATTTATGTAGTATTTCTCACATGTATTTTTGTTTTCTTAAATGAAACTATATTAATATTTTTTATGTTTTTATTTGTATGTGATTTGGATGCCGTATGAAGGTATCCGTACTCAAAATCATTTTCCTATAATCGCTCTACATCAAGGAGCCATAGTTATCGGTAATGTCGTGTAACCACATCTTCCTAATCGGGTCTTGAGACAGTTTGGGTTTGTGCAAATAATACCAAGCAGTACACTTGTACTATGGATGCCGAGAGGGGATAAGAAGTCTTTGGTGGGGTGGATCATGTTTGACCAATCATTCTCTTTCTGGAAGTTGCATTTCCTCGATAAACGCTCACTCCGAAAATGTAGAGTGACTATAGAGACTGCAGATGATTATCTGCAATGATACTCTACTTATTCCCATCCTATTATGCATCCCATAGCTGAGAGGGCTCACGCTATCAGGAGGACGACTGAAGTTGCTTCCCAAATCTGTGGGATATGATCATGAATGTCCGGGACGTGATGATACATATTGTTGAAAGATGGACAGACGGATATCAGTCAATTAGTGCACATGAGGCTATGTAAGTTATCTTTAAATCACTCGCAGCAACTCAAATATCATCAAAGCCATCAACTTCTCGGGATACAAGAAGACGACATTAGATTTGTATTTTTTGGGCTTTGTATTATGTCTCTAAAACAAGTATTGAACAATTATTTTTAATTTTGTATTTTATATTTGTAATGTTTGTACAACTCGATTAGTTTTGTATTATTTTATTGAAAAACATATCAAATTTGAACAATTTCTCATATTTGCAGTAAGTATTTAAAAATAAAAAATAATTCTAATTCGATTATACCACTATTCTCAGGTCAAAACAATATTATGTACCCAAATAATTGTAGGTGTTAGTGCCCTAGGCCTATAGGGATAGACCTTTATGTAATGTCATTGTTCATTTATATATGAGATTGTTTCTTTGATTGTTATATATGTTTGCATGTTTATTTATAATAATCGTGTCCCTAGTACTTATGAAGCACTAGTATGAAGTCTAATGGATAATCATGTGATGATTATATGCATAGAGATGAACATTAGATTCATGGGTACTTGTTAGAGAACAAGGTACTGGACTTGACCCATTATGAGATTTATGTCATGGTCAAATGTCATAATTAAATCTCATATAGTCATATCATTGATATCCTTTGACCTGAGATTATCATCGTCTTCCGCTTGATGAATATCATGTTTGATATAGTTTAACGTTGTCTTTAACCGGATGACAATAAGGGCTATCATTGGCATGGTATGATTCTTGTTGGGAAGAATGATAAGTCAAGATGGAAATTGTCCCTCGTAAAGAGATGTTTGCTTGGCCACTCGTAAGTAAGATTGATGTAGTGCATGGCCATGCCCGAATGAATTAATGTGATTAATGTCATTCGATTAATCAATTTACTTGGTAACGAGAAAGCATTGAACAATATGAGTTGACGTGGACCATGACTCATGTTCAATATAACATCGTGTGACAATGGGATTGTGATATGTTCTATGTAGGAAAATCGAACTTGATATCATACTATTTGGGTAGGCATGATGGCTTGCTAGAGAGTCCGCCTTTCATGTCTTATGAGGATCGATGTGATCGGACTCATTGCCAACATAGTATGGTCCTATGGGGTCACACGCATCGAACGAATTGTCAAAAATGAAGAAAATGGGTTTTACAGGCTCGAGGACGACTCGTCCCAAGTGAACCAAGTCGTGCCTTATGAAGGGACGCCGAGGTTCGGTGGGAGTGTCCTGAGGGACGACTCGTGCTGCGGGGCACGAGTCGTGCCCAAAGGGACGACTCATCCGTGAGCTAAGCCAAGTCGTGCCTCTTGCGGGGACGCCGGGATCGGTGGGAGGCTGCAGAGGACGACTCGTGCCACGGGGACGAGTCGTCCCGTCGGGCTGGACTGATACGTAAATGGCACGATTTTAGGGTTTTCGCAAAGGGCTTTTATTTGTAACGTATAAATAGTTGCCCCTGGTTGCCTAACCAAAATTAGAACGTTTTGACTTGAGAGAAACACTTAGAGTGGGAGATTTCAATTGAGAATTGAGAATCAAACACCACCAAATCCATTGTTCTTCATTGATTGAAAGGTGTTTCAATCAATTGGATCTAGCAATCCTCCTAGAAGAGTTCTAGGGTTCGTTCCGCGTGGATAAACATAGAGGATCTTCGTTCATCAAGATCTTTGGTTCGTGATTCCCGTTCGTTCATCAAGGATTAACAAGATCATTCAATACGGAGTTGGGTCAAGTTTATCAAAGGCAAAAGCATTCAAGGTTGGTAATTCTATTTCATCTCTCTTAATTATTCATCTAGAACGGATTCTAGGGCTTGGGGTTTTTCGAGTTATTGCTTATTCCGTCGGCATGGACCCTCGAAACCCTACGGTGGTATCGAGCCCCGTTCATGATGCTTAGTTAGATAATCATGATAATTATGTAATATGATTATATGAATTTTCATGATGTGCATGATCTAGAATATGAAATTGTATGAGTTTTACTTGAGAAGTAATAGTATATATAGATATACCATGATTATGAAATTGTAATATATATGATTAATATGATTAATCTAGATTATGGGATGTCAATTTCATTGATATGATTAATGTGATTAATCTAGGATATTTGTGATGTATTACTTGGTATATTGGCTGGACACCAAAACCTTCCCCACGGGCACTTCGATGGAAGTGTGGGATAATCTTGGAGCACGTGGCCGCGTACTAGTAATTACTGATCAAATGTAATATGTGTTGCATCATTCCATGTTCATAATTATGTTCATATAGTTTTCATGAATCAACCTTGGGATGTAATTGATAAGCATGAAAAATTGAACCTTCTTTGTAATTTGAGTTTGTTTTATGCCACCCATGTTTAAACACTTGTGAGTACACGGGTAGTTTTATGTGGGCTCGCCATAGCGAGGTGCATTAATTCTATCTTTGTATGATCAAGATGAGCAAATAGTGGTTGCTATACGTTTAACATGGTTGAACTCAATTAGGCTATCAAAACGGTTTTGGGCCTAAGGCATAAGATGAGATTGAAACATGTGACATATGATGTCTATAATCTCATAATGATCTAAGAGTCATATATAGATATGATTGATAAATGTTATCTACCTTTTTAGTTTAATTTTGAGCCGATCGTGCCATAGCCGACTTGAAATTAAATTAAAGTTGGGTCTTAGCCTATTAAATTATATTATACATATTTGTATAAGAAGGTTATATAATTTAGTGGGAGTATTTGTGAAATACGCTAATTAATCTCTTAAATGAATTGGTACTTATATGTGTTCATATCTTGTTGCATATCTTTGTAGATCAACGGCCGTAAAACAAATAATCAAAACATGTCACTGCGATCGAGTCCTTGAGAAGGACAAGTTAGAGGAGAATGGCAATAACTATGTGGATTGGATCCGCGGTTTGAGAATTGTTCTCAAACAGAAAGGAAGTTGTACATTCTCGATGGACCCGTTCCACCCGAGCCTGCTAATGCAACTAAAGCGGAAAGGGACCAACATAAGAAGCATATGGATGATTCTATTGATGTTGGTTGCCTGATGCTTGCGACCATGTGTAAGGCTCTTCAGAAGGACCTTGTACAGATGGAAGCCTATGATTTGGGAAATCATTTGAAGGAAATGTTCCAAATTCTGTAAAGCACGTACGGAAAGGTTTGACACTATGAAGGCTCTTCATTCATGCAAGATGATTGAAGGACAACTGTTGGGCCTCATGTGTTGAAGATGAAGGGTCACCTCGAACATCTTGAGAGGCTTGGGTATCCTATCCGATTAGAGGCTGGCTACGGATATGATATTGCATTCACTCCTGAGAGTTATAATCGGTTTGTTCTGAATTATAACATGAATGGGATGAATAAATCTCTGTCTGAATTGCATGGGATGCTAAAGAATGCGGAGAACAATATTACCAAGAAAACCAATCAAGTGTTGATGCTGAAGAAAGGAAAAGGGTTCAAAAACAAGGGTAAAGCAAAAGTTGCTAAACCGGAGGCAAAGGTTGCCGTTGGCGAGAAGCCTAAACCCAAATCCCAAAAGGATGCGGTGTGCTACCATTGCAAGGAAACTGGGCATTGGAGGCGTAGCTGCAAACTTTATCGGGAAGGGCGAAGAAGAAGGGCAATGAGATTGCCATGACTTCGTATCTATATGATAGATGTTTTACTTTCTACCTCTAGTTCTTGGGTATTAGATACGGATGTGGATCTCACATTTGCCTAAATGTGCGGGGACTAAAGAATAGAAGGTTGCTCAAAGAGGGTGAAGTAGATCTACGGGTTGGAAATGGAGCAAGAGTTCTTTGCGTTGGCCGTAGGGACTTACGAAGTCACTTTACCAAGCGGATTAATTTTAGTTTTAAATAACTGTTATTATGTTCCGGATTTGAGCAGAAACATTATTTCTATTTCATGTTTAGACAATGAGGGTTACAATTTTCTTATTGCGAATAAGAGATTTTCGATTTATTTGAATGACATGCTTTATTGTGTTGCTCATTCTTTTAATGGCCTTTATGTCTTGGATGTTGAGAATAATGTTGATAATGTCTATCATGTTAGTAAGAAATCCAAACCAAATAATGTGAATGACACATATAAATGGCATTGCCGTCTTGGGCACATAAACGAGAAACGCATCTCTAAACTCCATAAAGATGGATATTTAGACTCATGTGATTTATGAATCATATGATGTTTGCGAGTCTTGTTTATTGGGCAAGATGACTAAAGCACCTTTTACTAAGAGTAGTGAAAGGGCTAGTGATTTGTTGGCTCTTGTACATGCGATGTATGTGGACCAATGAATAGCATTGATAGGGAGGGTTTCGGTACTTCATAACGTTCGATGACTTATCAAGATATGGCTACGTCTATCGATGAAGTACAAAAGTGAAGCTTTTGAGATATTTAGAATATTTCAAAGTGAAGTACAAAATCAACTTGGCAAAACTATTAAAACACTTCGATCCGATCGAGGTGGTGAATATTTGAGCCAAGAATTTGACGATCATACGAAAAGTTGTGGAATTATTTGAGAACTTACTCCACCAGGAACACCACAATGGAATGGTGTATGAGAGGAGAAATCGAACTCTATTAGATATGGTTCGATCGATGATGAGTCAAGTGAATCTTCCTATTTCCTTTTGGGGACACGCACCGGAAACGGCCGCTTTCACACTTAACAAGGTCCACTACTAAATCGGCTCCTAAAACCCACATGAGATGTGGTATGGAAGAAAGCCTAGCTTATCTTTCATGAAGATTTGGGGATGTGAGGTTTATGTAAAGAAATTGGTTTACGAACATAAACTTGCACCTAGATACGATAAATGTATTTTCGTCGGTTATCCCAAGGAAACGAAAGGATATCTATTTTACAACCAATCGAGAACAAAGTGTTTGTTGCTCGAAATGGTGTCTTTCTAGAGAAAGAGTTTCTCTCTAAAGAAACTAGTGGGAGTAAAATTGATCTTGAAGAAATTCAAGAACCCGAAAATGACAAGGAACCAATAGTAGAGACGGAACCAAGTTCACAAGTTTGTTGTGGAACCGGTTCAAGATACACAAGTTCTTCGCAGATCGGATAGGATACGATCCGAACACGAGAGATATGGATTTCTCATGACGGAAAGTAATGAAGTAGAAATCATTGAGAATGATGAACCTACTTCCTATCAAGAGGCGATGTCCACTCTGATTCGGACAAGTGGCTAGGAGCCATGGAATCCGAAATCAAATCCATGTACGATAATCAAGTTTGGAACTTGATTGATCCACCCGAAGGTGTAAAAACCATAGGGTGCAAGTGGGTTTTCAAAAGGAAAACCGACATGGATGGGAAAGTACATACTTATAAGGCTAGGCTAGTTGCTAAGGGGTATAGGCGAGATTCATGGCGTTGACTATGATGAAACCTTTTCGCCCAGTAGCAATGCTTAAGTCTATTAGAATCCTAATTGCCATAGCCGCATATTATGACTATGAGATATGGCAAATGGACGTCAAAACAGCGTTTCTTAACGGAAACCTACTTGAGGATGTATACATGATACAACCTGAAGGATTTGTCGATCCAAAGGATTCTAACAAAGTGTGTAAGTTGCAGAGATCCATTTATGGATTGAAGCAAGCTTCCGGAGAGTTTGGAATCTACGTTTTGATGAATCGATCAAAGAGTTTGGCTTCATCAAAAACGAAGATGAACCTTGTGTATACAAGAAGATAAGTGGAAGCATAGTGCTATTTACGGTGTTGTATGTCGATGACATCTTGCTCATTGGAAACAATGTTCTGCACTTGAGATGTAAAGTCTGGTTAGGAAAATGTTTCTCGATGAAAGATATGGGTGAGGCGGCTTATATCCTTGGTATCAAGATCTATAGAGATAGATCAAGAAGGATGATTGGTTTGAGTCAGAGTACATATATTGACAAGGTCCTTAGAAGATTCAAGATGGAAAATTCTAAGAGAGGATACTTGCCAATGGGACATGGCATTACTCTTAGCAAGACTCATTGTCCTAAGACAAATGATGAGCGAAAGAGAATGAGTGATATACCATATGCTTCGGCAATTGGGTCTATCATATATGCCATGTTATGTACTAGACCCGATGTCTCGTATGCTCTAAGCGCAACGAGTAGATACCCGATCGATCTGGTGAGAACCATTGGATATTTGTCAAGAATATCCTTAAGTACTTGAGAAGGACTAAGGATGTATTCTTGGTATTTGGAGGAATGGAAGATGATCTGGTTGTAAAGGGTTACACGGATGCAAGCTTCCAAACCGACAAAGATGACTATAGATCGCTTGATCTGGTTTTGTGTTTATGCTAAATGGAGTCTTTGTTTGTTGGAAGAGTTCAAGCAGAGCACGCTGTTTATTCTGATTCTACAACGAAGCCGAGTACATAGCGGCATCGGATGCGGCTAAGGAGGCGGTTTGGATCAAGAAGTTCGTTAGTGACTTAGAAGTCGTTCGAGTATCACTAACCCGATAGAGTCGTTTCGTGACAACAATGGTGCTATTGCCCAAGCAAAGAACCAAGGTCACATCAGCGATCCAAACACATTTTGAGACGCTTCCACCTCATTCGAGAAATCTGTGAAAGGGAGGACGTCAAGATATGCAAGGTACCAACGGATGACAACATTTCGGACCCTCTCACCAAGCCTTTACCACAAGCTAAACATGACGGTCATGTTAGGTCCATGGGTATAAGATACATGAATGATTGGGCCTAGTGCAAGTGGGAGGCTGTAGGTGTTAGTGCCACACTAGGCCTATAGGGATAGACCTTTATGTAATGTCATTGTTCATTTATATATGAGATTGTTTCTTTGATTGTTATATATGTTTGCATGTTTATTTATAATAATCGTGTCCCTAGTACTTATGAAGCACTAGTATGAAGTCTAATGGATAATCATGTGATGATTATATGCATAGAGATGCACATTAGATTCATGGGTACTTGTTAGAGAACAAGGTGCTTGGACTTGACCCATTATGAGATTTATGTCATGGTCAAATGTCATAATTAAATCTCATATAGTCATATCATTGATATCCTTTGACACGAGATTATCATCGTCTTCCGCTTGATGAATATCATGTTTGATATAGTTTAACGTTGTCTTTAACCGGATGACAATAAGGGCTATCATTGGCATGGTATGATTCTTGTTGGGAAGAATGATAAGTCAAGATGGAAATTGTCCCTCGTAAAGAGAGATGTTTGCTTGGCCACTCGTAAGTAAGATTGATGTAGTGCATGGCCATGCCCGAATGAATTAATGTGATTAATGTCATTCGATTAATCAATTTACTTGGTAACGAGAAAGCATTGAACAATATGAGTTGACGTGGACCATGACTCATGTTCAATATAACATCGTGTGACAATGGGATTGTGATATGTTCTATGTAGGAAAATCGAACTTGATATCATACTATTTGGGTAGGCATGATGGCTTGCTAGAGTCCGCTCATGTCTTATGAGGATCGATGTGATCGGACTCATTGCCAACATAGTATGGTCCTATGGGGTCACACGCATCGAACGAATTGTCAAAAATGAAGAAAATGGATTTTCTGGGCTCAGGGGACGACTCGTCCCCAAGGCTGAACCAAGTCGTGCCTTATGAAGGGACGCCAGGTTCAGTGGGAGTGTCCCGAGGGACGACTCGTGCTGCAGGGCACGAGTCGTGCCCCAAAGGGACGACTCGTCTGTGAGCTAAGCCAAGTCGTGCCTCTTGCGGGGACGCCGGGATCGTGGGAGGCTGCAGAGGGGACGACTCGTGCCCTGGGGGACGAGTCGTCCCGTCGGGCCTGGACTGATACATAAATGGCCTGATTTTAGGGTTTTCGCAAAGGGCTTTTATTTGTAACGTATAAATAGTTGCCCCTGGTTGCCCTAGCCGAAATTAGAACGTTTTGGCTTGAGAGAAACACTTAGAGTGGGAGATTTCAATTGAGAATTGAGAATCAAACACCACCAAATCCATTGTTCTTCATTGATTGAAAGGTGTTTCAATCAATTGGATCTAGCAATCCTCCTAGAAGAGTTCTAGGGTTCGTTCCGCCCGTGGATAAACATAGAGGATCTTCGTTCATCAAGATCTTTGGTTCGTGATTCCCGTTCGTTCATCAAGGATTAACAAGATCATTCAATCTGGAGTTGGGTCAAGTTTATCAAAGGCAAAAGCATTCAAGGTTGATAATTCTATTTCATCTCTCTTAATTATTCATCTAGAACGGATTCTAGGGCTTGGGGTTTTTCGAGTTATTGCTTATTCCGCTGCGCATGGACCCTCGAAACCCTAATAATAGCCTAAAATATTTTTTTAAAAAATTGCCCAAGTAACCGAAAGGCATATTAAATGTTTTGTTTTTTGAAAAACTCATAAAAAAACAATGTTATATACCCAAATCATAGCATAAAATATTTAAAAAAAAATTCCCAATTAACGAAAGTTCGGCCAGTACTGACCGAACCATTCAAAAGGTTTGGCCAGTACAATACTGACTGAATACCTATTTTCTGTTCAACCACTATTGGCTGGAAGTCATATTAAGTGTATTTTATTTTATTATTTGAAAAACTCGTGAAAAAACAATGTTATGTACGCAAATAATAGCCTAAAATATTTTTAAAAAAATCTCAAGTAACAAAAGTTCGGACAGTACTGACCGAACCTTTCAAATATTACGGCCATTCTGGAGTATTTGAAGACATGTAGAAAACAGTACTGACCGAATACACTTCTTCTATTCGGCCAGTACTGGCCGGAAGTCATATTAAATGCATTTTTTTTTGTAAAACTCATGACAAAACAATGGTATATACCCAAATAATATGCCAAAGTAATTTATTTATTTTTGCCCTAGTTACAATGATTCGGCCAGTACTACTGAACGAAATATTTGATTCTTCTCGGCCACTACCTGCCGAAACAACGTAAAATGTATTTTTTTTTCGGTTTATTAAATTGGGACGTAACAATGTGTTTCCCGTCATTAAAAAAGTTAATTTAAAAAAGTTAATTTAAAGTTAGTTATATTTTATAAATTTAATGTTAATTTATGAAATTATTATATAATTTTAAATGAAAGTTACCTATAAATGAAAATTAGCTAAAGAAATGTAACAAAACAAATCATAATATTTATCATAAATAAAATTATTTAATATCAATTACATGAGTTGATGTATCAGGTACTTGTATTAATCGTTCTTGATAATAGGCTAGCTATCCAGTTGCACGTTCATTACATTCTTCATACCATTTGTACGGTAATGGTGGTAATGTACATCCTTCCTTTAACTTCGCATGAAGGTAATGATTACCGTTGACATATGCAATACAAATCAATTTTGTATTGCGTGGCATTGATTTTCGTAAAGGGAGAAAAATCAAAGACAATATGTTACTCAAAGTCACTAACGCAACGTTGAATGCATTTGCAACAGCGTAACCCATTTCTGTAGCGTTAAACCAATGTGCTTCTCCCTATGGACCATTATACCAGTTAAGAGTGAACATGACTTTCTCCACCCTATCCTCGGTCATGAATAACTGAGCATATAACTCTTGATTTCCATAAACCTCTTGATATAACGCTGCCCGAACCCACCGCCAATCATCTGAATCACGTCCAAGTAACTATGCGATACACCGAAAACCACAATTCCCATCACCCCGCACATCAATTGTATTTTCAATATAACTATGCATGTAACCGGTACTTGATCAAGATATTGGATTACATGTTGACTTTTTCGACGCACGGGCTATAAGATAAATTCAAGAAAGATGAAAATAAGTTGAAATGACTAATCCCATGCTATAACATTTAATTGAATAATATAAATATCTTTGAGGTTACCTGTAACTTGGCTTTTGCAGATAATATCGGAGAACAATGATTTGCATCGGGGTCGAATAAAACTTGGTCGGGTATGGCCTCCAAAATGCGTGAACTTTATCAAGTGGGATAGGCGAGTTGATTCGAATAAACTGTGCAAGTTAGTCCGCATGCTGATCTCACATCACACCCACACAACAATGGATCTCGGCTACCATCTTATAGATAATTTAATGAGTTGAAAATCAAATTCAATGCATTTATAGACATCATACCTCTAACCTCACTGCATAGCAATGACTTTAATTTATATTGTACCACAGTCCTGCTTTTCTCAAATGGGGTAATAATTGCAATATGAGAGCATCAATAAGTTTATGAATTTGTTTCCAACACGTCTCAAATGCTCCCTGTCTCGATGCAAGTTGTTTCTTCAACAAGGCATGTTGACTCTCCACCCTAACATAAATTACATATTTTATTAGCATATAATTAACAAAACATAGGAAACATCAAAACATATGTCACATCAAAAATAAAGTTCGCTCGATATACCTGTTTGTAGTCAAATTGTCAAAGTGAATAACTTTACTTGTCCAACACGAGATAAATCTTTCTTTGTATGACACAATCCATTGGTTCATGACATAATTGACAACATCAGGATAACGACTGAAATCTTCTGATAATCGCCGTAAAAAGTCATTAAACGATGTTGATGTATTAGCTTTGACCGTTACATTCCAATGAATAATAAGCACCTCCCAAATTTCTTGCATATCAAACATTTTTTTGCATTTTGCTAGAATATTTCTCTTGATATGACATCGACAGAGCAAATGAGTTGTTGTTGGGAATGTCTCCCGAATTGCATTCATCAAAGCAAGCTCCCTATCGGTCACGATAACATTAGGAAGACATGATTCATCCATCGGAGATTTTAACACTTCACATGCCCACATGTAGTTTGCTTCTTTCTCAGCCTCTAAGTATACAACAACAATTAAGAAGGTCATTTTTGTTGATATCACACCCACAATCTCAAGCAAAGGTAAGTTGTACCTATTTGTCTTGTAAGTGCAATCCATGAATAAGGCGTATGGAAATACTTTCACCAATTCAATGCTTTTCGGATGAGCAAAGAATATCTCGTTAATGACATTTGTATGCTCGCATTGCCAATATTCCAAGTGATAACCATGATAATTCAATTTAAACATGAGTTGTTGAATTTGAGAACGGACTGCATGCTAAGTTGCCCTGCTCTTCACATGCGCATTATAAATAGTACGTATTAATGACTTATTTTCCGAAAATTTCTCTTTTAATCCATATAAAATATCTTTTGGTCGGCTATTTGCATGTGACGTTTCTATCACGTACTCCTCCTCTTGTTTCTGTAATCTACCAACATAACAGTGACCAACATGGATTAACAAATCGGATGATTGTAAATGCCATATACCACTTTTAATTGCCATTAACCATCAACAGTGACTTTTTTGGCGTTCAGTTGTAACTTACAATCGCATTTCTTTGTTCCGCTTTCTCTATTTTTCTTTTTTGTCCCAAAATTTCATTGTTAACGGATTTTTGAGAGGAAATAGAGATTGACTTTTACTTTATTTCTCCCAATGTTCACAAACAAGCTTCATTCGAGTATCGAAATTACGGCTTTCGTTATCTGACCGACCTATGACGATGATAAATCCATGCTCTTCCCCCTTTTTACGCGCCCATTAAAATATTATTTGACGGTATCTAAAATAAAAAGGCATTGTGAATTCTGTGGTGTAGTCTCGCAAAACACTTTCAAAATCAACCGGGTCATAGTTGTTGTCACCCACTGAATACTGAAACAATTCAAAAAAAAAACAATAAGTAAGGGCTACGAAGAAAAACAAAAGTTCGGCCAGTGGTGGTCGAATTTTATTAAAAGGTTCAGCCAGTGGTGTCCGAAATATTTCAAAATATCGGTTAGGTGTGGCCGAATTTTTTTAGAAAATTCGATCGGGTGTGGCCGAATTTTTTTAAAAATTTGGCATGGTGTGACCGAAAAAACAATCCAGAATCGGCAAACCAGAGCCAAACATTTTCAAATTTTCGGCTGGTTGTGGCCGAACTTTTTCATATTTTTCGGCTGGATGTGGCCGAACCTGAGTTGAATTTTGGGAATTTTTGCAACGAAAACAAAAACAAAAGTTTAACACATTTATATGGTTAGAAAGTGAAGAAAACTTACATTGACATTCGATTGTAGAGCCATTTTATCCATGATCATGCTGAATAAATTGAACAAATATGTATGTAATTTTTTATTTATTTTTGTGTGAGAAATAATAGTAGGAGGAAATGGATATAATAATTTTTTGATGTAAAAATAAAATGAATAGGGTGATTTTTGGATTGATGTAATGGTGAAAAATGGGAGAAGGTGAGGAAGGTGAAAAATTGATAATGGGGTAGATTTGAGTTAATGTTACAGGTGCTTATAACAATGGATGTATATTTTGGTTTGATTGTCACGGGTGTATATAACATTGGCCTGGTATTGGGTATATAAATTTAGGGGTAATAGAGTCATTTAATTCGATTACATATTTGAAGTTTGAAACTTACAAGTTTATTTAACAATTTTACGAGCCCATATAACAATTCTCTCGACAAAACACCTTCTCAGTAAGGTCTTATCATTCTTTCCTGCACAATCGTGTAGCTGCTTGATCCCTGCTTCTCCATATCTTCTACATCACAAAATTCACAAAATTAAAGGGTTCATTATTTAATAAACATTATTGAGTGTTGCTACTTACTCCCTTGAGTTTACAGTTTTAATTTTTTTAAAAAAAAATAATTTTTTATTTTATTAATGATAGATAAAATATTATTTAAACTAAATCAATTGGTCTATCAATAGACTATCACATGTATAAATAAGAGATACAACTTATCATTGTATGGATTGTGGGTTTAAAAAACTCGGGACTTCCTCTATAGGAAAGCCCTTACTATGATACCGAATATCATCTGAGATAAAATCTGTTGGTTTTAAATTTTAAGTATATTCACTTTTGACTTTCAATATTCTTAAGAAATGCACTTTATTTGTTTGTACATTGTTTGTATGGTAAAAATTACATTATATTACTTTTTTTATTTATAAATGCGACATTTATTTTAGAGCGAAGCAAAAAAATTTTTTGACTATGCATGGACATAGAAAGTATATAATAGTGAATGTATTTTGGATTTGAGATGTGAATAGCATCATTTTAAACATTATCATAAAGTAGGGATGATAAGTTTTTAAAGATGATAGTACTCTCATCCCAAAGCTATAGAGAAGAAGAACCAAACACTAGTAGCTAACTTCTTATTCTTGCATGAAAAGAAGAGAAGTTTAGTGTATTAAGCCAAGGTTCCATGCACAAGCAAACTTCATCTCCATTCTCCTTCTTTCTTTCTCTCTTAAAAATATATTCCCTCTCTTTTGTATTAATTTAATGTTTTTAGTTTGAATTAATACGGGAATTAAGAAAAAATAAATATTATTAGTATAAAAAGTAAAGTAGGAGAGAAAAGTGGGAATGGAGTTTTTGTTGTGAGCATGATAAGTGGATTATATTGTCTATTTTAAATAATAAAGCAACTAAGAATCAAAAAACTAAAAAGAAAAATAAAAAACTTAAACCGAAATAAAAGAAATATTTATGAATATCCTTTCATACCCATTATCACCCACTACCACTCCTTATGATTGAATTCGCAAAACATTCATCACTTATGTCCAAATTTAAAAGGTATACTCCCTCCGTCCCACCAATTGCTTCACCCTTTTCTTTCGGTACGGAAATTATGGTAATGGGAGGGAAAATAAAATATTGTGAGTGTAATTTGAAAATAGGAGAGAGAATTAGTGGAGGGAATAGTGAATTTGAAAAGTGTTGTGAGTGTAATAGTGTTTTAGGAGAGAGAATGAGTGGAGAGAATAGTGAAGATTCTTTGCCAAAAAAGGAAAGGTGAAGCTTCTAACGGAACGCCCTTTTGGGTAATTAGTGAAGCTTTTATTGGGACGGAAGGAGTACTTCACTTCTTTTGTCAGTTTAAATGACTTTCCCAATAGATATTTTAACAAACTTGTAATGATAATTGTTTTTGCTATATTTGACAACTCAATTTCAGAATTTTTTCTCAAATAATACATTTTTAAAATTTTATTTATCAAAGTGACTTACTGTTCAAACTTTTTTCCAAAATGTCCCATTTTTTGAAAACTCGCTACACCGTGTAGCGAGTTTATAATTTTTCAATTAAAATCGCTACACGGTGTAGCGATTTTAAATTGTCTAAATTTTATTTAATATTTACGCTTAAAAAAAAAAAAAAAAAAAAAAAAAAACAAATTTGAAATCGCTATAGGGTGTAGCGATTTCAAATTAACACAAAACTAAGTCAAACAAACAAAGTCCACCACCACTTACGTAAAACGTACACTCTACTCTAAATTACATAGAAATATCATTTCAAAAATAAATATTACTTTCGACTTAAAATGAATAACCAAAAAATAATACTACATTTTTTATCCAAAAAAAATGAGCATTACTTCCTTCATCTCAATGAATATTTTAAAAATTAATACTACTTCATTAGCCTCTAAAATTAATGTTTGTAATGTTAGTGTCTTCGTCACAAAATATGATATTAATTTTTTAGGCAAATGAAGAGTATTATTTTACAAAATATTCATTGAGACGAAGAAAGTAATGCTCATTTATTTGGACAAAAAATGTAGTATTATTTTTTGGTTATTCATTTTGAGTCGAAAGTAATATTTATTTTTGAAATGAAAAATATTTTTTTTATAGAAGTACATTTTTTAAAATATTTATTTGAGATAAAAAAATAATATTTCTATTTAATTTTCTTTATTAATATATAATTTTTATATTATTATTTTGTAATTTAGAGTCGGAGGAAGTACTTATTATTATTATTATTATTATTATTATTATTATTATTATTATTATTATTATTATTATTATTATTATTATTATTATTATTATTATTATTATTATATAGAGTGTACGTAACCAAGTGGTGATGGACTTTGTTTGTTTGGCTTGGTTTTGTGATAATTTGAAATCGCTACACCCTATAGCGATTTCAAATTTGGTTTTTTTTTTTTTTTTTTTAAGCATAAATATTAAATAAAATTTAGCAAATTTAAAATCGCTACACCGTTTAGCGATTTTAATTGAAAAATTATAAACTCGCTACACGGTATAGCGAATTTTCAAAAAATGAGACATTTTGGGAAAAAGTTTGAACAGTAAATCACTTTGGTAAATAAAATTTTAAAAATGTATTATTTGAGAAAAAATTCCTCAATTTCAGATCTAAAATTAAATACTCCCTCCGTCCCACGTGAATGCAAACTTATTTCTATTTTGATCCGTCTCACATGAATGCAAACTTCCCAAAATGGCAAAGAATATTCACTATTCCACCCACTCATTCTCTCTCCTACTTCACTTTTACACTCACAACATTCTCTCTCCTCACTATTCCTCCCACTCATTCTCTCTCCTATTTAATTTTTCATACTCATAACATTTAACTTTTTCTCTTTCTTACATCACTTTTTCTTAATTCCCACACCTAAAAAGTTAGTCCGCATTCACGTGGGACGGAGGGAGTATTTAAATAATCAATAATTTTGTAAAAATTCGTTTGATCGTACAATTATAACTCGAATTGAGTTGTCAAACACAACTGTGTAAAAGTACTATTCCTTTTGCAACAATTAATATTTAGTTTTTAAACACTGCCGTCAAATTACTACTACTCATAAATTATATCCCCAACCTAATTGACTTATTTACCTTTTTCTATAATGATTCTTCAATTAACGTGCAGTTTTTTGATCTGAAACTTACTTCTAAATGAAGGGAGTACATAAATGGGATACTATGGACGAAAACCTTATCAATTGTTGCAAGCTAGCTATCTTTATTGTCATCCTACAAATTACAATGACAAGCATATTAAAGAGATACACTCCGTTCGTCTCATATTAAACTGAGTTTTTTATCATTTTCATTTATTTCATTTTAAATTGTACTTTTCAAAATGAAAAAGAATTTTTACGGTTCTTTCCACTTCTTCTTTTTCTTACTCTACTTTTATAGTCACAATATCAATCAACTTATTATTTATTTCACTTATTTTCTTTTCTATTTTACTTTTTAAACTCATAATACTTCTCTCCTATTTTATTTTTTTAATTACCGTGTTTAAAAAGTTGGTATGGTTTGAAATGGCAGGAAAGAAGGAAGTAAAAATATGGTTTTGTGGAAATCAAGTTAGTGTGGTCCAAATAATTGAGTTTGCAATCTCAAAGTTAGCTAAGAACACTAGTTTCTTCCTCTAATAAATACACCATGTGTGAAAAATACACAAAATAATTTTTCTAAATAGGCTGTGGTTCCAAATTCCAACAGAGAGGAAAGTGAGCCCCCCACCCACCCCTCACCCCCGGTCAGTCAGGTGCAACGAGGGGTTCAAGGTCACCAACTCCACGTGCGCACACTCAGCGCCACCGCCATCTTTCTCTTTGCTTTCAACAACCTCTCCATCACTTACTAATTTGGTCCTAAATTAAATCTCCCTTTACTTGTATCATTCATAAAACCGTCAAACGCTTTTTATGTGATTACTAATAGTAGTGAATCATTAGCAATTTTTAAAATTGAATAGGGTTAGTGATAATATATTAAGAGCTCAAAATATATTATATATTATTTCTTTCTCAAAGTTTACATAAATTAGAGTACTCATATTTATACACAAAAATATGAGTCTTAATTTTATTAAAATTTTAACAAATCTCTCATTATTCTAATTGTAAATATAATTCTAATTTGAAATACTTTTAATTAAGGTAATTTTCCTAAATTTACTAAATACCAAATTAGTTAACTAAATACTTTACTTCCATTCCTTGAAAATATCTCTCACCGTCCCTCAAATTGGAACATCTACAACGTAGATTTCTAACTTGCCAAAAAAATATTCAAAATTGGAAAAGGTAAAGAATAATAATAATTAAAAAAAAAAAAAAACTGCAACAGCAAAAATTAGATCTTCTAACATAAATTGTGTTGTATGTTGTAATATACTAGTATTACCCACCCGTGCGGATCGCACGGTGACAGTACAAAAATGATTGTATAAAAATTAAAGAAAGAATGAATTGCTCCCCCCCCCACACCCCCACACCACCCCCTAAAAGAACACATTCTTCTAACTACAATCTCACCGCGATAGAAATGGGCGTAGGTCGCCTATTAGGGAAGAAAGGTCGCACTCTCACCGAGACAGGAATGGGCGAAGGTCGCCAGTCAGATCGGCCAGGTCGCTAGTCAGGGAGGATAGGCGCAGGTCGTCAGTAAACTCAGTTAGGTCACCTTCTTATAGAGGTCTACAGGGTAGAGAGGTGACTCCCCCTAGAAATGAAAGGCATAGGGCCCACTCAGGGAGGGAACCTCACCATGATGAGTGACAAAGATCTAATGACGTCTCCCATACAAGGGACGACAATCCAAATGCTAGGGAATGGTTGCAATGGAAAAAGAGACTAGAGCAATGGGAGGCCGACAAGAAGGAGGATACTGGAAAGGGCGAATGAAACGACTTTACTCTTCGTCCCTTGTCCAAGGAATTGCTCGACCGTCGACCCCCTCACGGTTTTAGGTTGCCCACTCTTGAAAAATATTCGGGTGCGACCAATGCCCAGAGCCATATACAGCATTTAGAAGCTATAATGTGTTTCGTCTCCAACGAAGATGATATGATGTGCAAGGCACTTACCAGCACTCTCACAGGGGCAGTGTCACGACCCTAAACCTAGGCACATTTTGGTCACACGTGAAGCACGTGGGGTTGGGTTTGCATTGCATCTCATCCTTTGCTTGTTGGCATTTGGTTTGATTACGTGTTCATTTTGTCATTTTGTGATGAACTACGTGAATTTAGATGTTATTAACTTGATTGAATCATATAATGTCTAAATAAAAGAAATGGGAGTTTTGTGTAGTAAAGTGATAACACTTGAAATTTTGAATTAAAAGTGTTATGAAAGTGTCGAGGTGCTTAGGTGTAAATACAACTTTGAGGTAGTTGTTTGTTGATTTTCAAACTTGGAGGAGCTTGTGTGAAAATTGTTTTATATAAATATCTTTTTGGCTTCTTCAAGAAGCCATATTATTTCCTCAGTTATCCTCCTTTTCTCCCAGCCAAGAAAGAGCCATAAACCCTAGTTTAACTTCTAAAAATCCCAGAAATTCATAAGTTGCTTGGTTATTGATTCCGACTTCAAATTATTGCTAAGGAAGTTGATTGGAACAAGAAGAGCCGATTATATCTTCTTTTGATTTTGGTAAAATTTGATAAGTTGTTATGATTCTTTCAAATAATTGTTCATAATGTGTATTATGATGTTATTATGCTGTTATGAATCAGTTTGGTAAAAGTTGGAACCCTTTTCTTGGTATTTGAAATGGAAAGCAAAGAGTTGGTTGAATACTTTGAGTTCTTGCCATGTGTTGAGAATTTGAAGGTGTTAGGGTTGTTATGGAGGTTTTATATAGCATGAAGGGAGTATATTAGGGTCCAAAACATGTATTTATACTGTTGTTGAATGACCTTGTAGTTGTTGGATTGAAAACTAGAAGTTGTTGTGTTGTTCCTGCTGAAGAACAGTTTCAGTTGCAGTTTCTGGGCTTAGGCACGACTCGTGCCCCGAAGCACAAGTCGTGACCTGGCTTGACCAAGTCGTGCGACATATGTTGCCCAAGGGGGAACAGTCGTGACCAACCTGGGACGACAGTTTCCGGTGGGGGTGTAATAGGGCACGACTCGTGCCCTAGGGCACGACTCGTGCCCTACCCTGCAGTCCTTGAACAGTTTTTGAAGCATTGAAAACCTAGTCTAACCAACCTAGAATGGTATAATCTTTAACTACACTTCTAGTACAACTTTAGTACTACACTATGGAACTTTAAATGGTCCAAGTAGAGATTGAGAAGGTCTTTAAATATTGACCTAAAAATGCTTGAAGGGCAATTATGAAACTTGAACCAAAGTTGATAAAACTTGGTATTTGAACTTGGAACCTTAAGAGAAGGTGTTTAATGTTATGTTGTAAACGCGTAGGGCTACTTATATGATATTGTATCCTTACGTGGCTACATGTATAGGGTTAATTGTTCTTATAAGTGCATAAAAGGTATAGTGCACTACTTCTTTGGTTGGGACAGGAGTGGTAATACCCTGTTACTTGCTTATATATATTGTGGAATGACTATGTAGGACTTATGTGATACTTGTGCCATAAGTGTTTACATGTTTATAGTTGGTGGTGCACATAGTGTTTCAATACGTGTTGCACTGTTTCATTTGTTGAGCATGAGTATTAATACCATGTCATTAGATTGTTGTTATTTAATAGTGTTGAAATATATGTGCACTATTGTGATTGGTTTAACATGAGTTGCAGTACCATGTTATATATATCTGTGTTGACGTCCCATGGGGTAGACTTAATTTCAAGTATCGGTTATGTGCTTGAACGTGGTTGTATCAGCTGAGATTCGGGGGTATAGGGAATACGATCACTTACGAGAAGATATTTCATAAGGTGCTTGGATTTCCTTATACTTGTGACTGTTCACTCCCTTCTATGGCCACGGAGAGGGGGTATAGCTTCTGTGGATAGGTATGAACCGTTCACACGATAGCGAGGTAGCTTATATGGATCTCTGTAAGGGGTCGTATAAGATGTGGATATGCACTAGCAGTTCACAAAATGAGAGGAGTATAACTCCCACCGTAGTACTACATATGATTCAGATGGAAAAGGTAAAGGGAAAGGTAACGTAAAGTGTTTACTGTTTTCCCAATGTGATATTGAGCAACCTGTTTATGTGTTGCATATTGTATGGCATATTGTTGCATACATAATAGCTTGCTGAGATTTTATCTCACCCCTTCTCCCTTTACTGTTTTTAGATCCCGCTGAGACAGGAGGACCGGACCGGTGAGGCCGAGAAGGAGTTTGGACATCTTTTGGGTTGTCAGGGTATGTGTTGGTTTGGGGAGCTGGGTATGTTGTGGTGGTTATTCTTTTGGGGAAATGTTTTGTATATAAAACTTTCATAAACATGTTTCAGTGTGTTGTAATTAAACTTGGGATTGGTTTGTTTTATGGTTAGCTTTTGTAAGCCTTTCCAGTTGTATGGTTTGTAAAAACAGGTTGTGTTTGTTAAAGCAGGTTTATATATCACCTCCGTGTAGAGGGGTTATTTTGAAATTATTTTTAAAACGGGTTGTTTACTTTTCAAGTTAAAGTAAAGAAAAGTTTTTTTTTTGAAATGGTATTTTGGGACTCTCCTATTGGGACACGAGTTTATAGGTTCCGGGAGTTGGGAGGAGCCCACAGGCAGCCCTGACTTGGTTTAAGGGTTTGGCACCAGGTTGTATTACCACATGGCATTACATGAGAAAGAAGTTTCTAGATTGCTTCTCGACAGCTGGAGCCCGAAAGTTGATGGACACCGACTTGAACAATTTGGTGAAAGGAAAAACTGAAAGCTCGATGAGCTATTATACCAAGTTCAAGGAGATGGTCGACAAAATTGAGGAGGACCTGACAGACAGGGAAGTGATAAATTACTTTAGGAATGGGGTGACCTCTACTGACTTAGATTACGAACTACAAGTTAGGAGTGTGATGACCCGTCAAGAACTGTTTGAAAGGGCCTACAATGTGGCCATTACTTAAGAGAGGAAATAAAAAAAAGAAAGGGACAGGTTCCAAGGCTGAGGTCACAGATGCTGATAAGAAAGACCAAGCAAAAAATGGTGGTAATAACAAGAGTGGGAAGAACAGAACCAGGGCGACTGAGAGAGTACCCGAGACATTTACCCCGCTGACAGTGAGTCGCACTGATATTTTGAATAGAGTCGAGCTACGCCCACCAGCCCCAATGAACCCAGGAAATAAGTTCAGAAGGGATAACAACAAGTACTGTGATTACCACAAGGACACGGGCCACACTACAGAAGATTGTATGAGTCTGAAATGTATCATTCAAAAGTGGGTCAACGACGAGAAGCTCGATAGGTATGTGTGTAACGACCCCAACCCTAGGCACTAATTTTAAATATTATATTATATGCTTCAAATATTTATGTTAACTTATGTGTTCAATTATGTCTTTAAATTCTTAAATTAAGATAAATTGGGTGAGAAGTAAATTTAGAATCTTTTATGAAACTATTAGACATTAAATAAAGAAACTTGGAGAAATAATAAAAATGGGAATATGCTAAATAGTACAAGGAGGTAATTGGGTAGGATGAATTATTTAAGATAAGGATTTATTTTTTTAAAATGAGTTAGGGTGAAAGCCTTGGTTTATTTTTGAAGGGGGGCCAATTGTATTACTCCCTCCTATGCATGCCAAGTGTCACCTCCATCCCCTCCTCTTACTCCCTTCCCCCTACTCCCTCAAATCCGGCCCCCCCTCCCTTCTCTTTTATCAAATTATTACTCCACCTCCCTTCTTCCTCCTCCCTCCTTCATTTCTTATACTTTCCCTAGAGAAAGCTTTAGAATTCCATGGAAGCTCCCATGTCCAAGCCTTGAAGCCAAGCCATTCTCCACCATTTTCAAGATCAAGAGCATTTTTGGGTTTGGATCATCTAGAGGATCAAGTCAAGCTAAGAAGATCAACATTTTATTCTAAAAACCTAAAGTGAGTTATTATGACTTCTTTTCTTTGTATGCTCATCAATGATTTGATGTTGTTATTGTTATTGAAATGATTGTTTAATGCCTTAGAAATCTTCTTGGAAGTTGAGGAATTGATTTATCTTATGGAAGGATGTTATTGTTGATCAAGAGTGTAAGAACATAGGTTGATTCGGGATTAAAAAGGGTTAAGCTCGAAATTGGTAAAGGAAGTGGGTTGAGATTAATGTTCATGAAAGATGATCTAGAGGGTTTGAAGTGGGTGGAAATTGTAGTGATAAATAATCTAGAGTTACATTATTTTGAGTTTACATGATTATGTTGAACTTGGTAAAGCTAGGGTTTCCTCTTGGTGTTCTTAAGATTAGGGTGGATGAAAAGAAAAGGAATTGAAGTTAAGAAGAAAGAGTTAGAAATTAATTTGAGCTGGAAATCGCCTTGGGCGGTCGCCCATGGGGGCTTGGGCGGCCGCCCATCACACCAGAACTCACCATTTGCTTGAAAACCCTCTTGGGCGGTCGCCCAAGAGGTTTGGGCGGTCGCCCAAGACCCCAGAAACCTGAATTCAAATCGAACCGAGAATTTGTGTAGTAACCTTGTTTGGTCCCTTATAGATTGTGACTCCCACTTAGTAAATTGAGCTTGAACCTTCATAGAGGCCTTGTCTTATTGTATAATGAAAATGTAGGAATGGTTTACGATACATAGTGGCCTTACTTACTCCATATCTTTGATGAGTAGTTGCAATAGAGTAGAAGCTATAGGTTTCACTATTGAGCTAATTGGTAATGGGTATGTATCACCTTGTGGCATTAGATTCAAGTTGTGGAATTATTGATTATATGGGTACCTTAATATCCTAAGTATGGACTAATTGGCAAGTGTTATGTGGCATCCCAAAGTGTGGATTATGTGTTATATAGTGGTGTTATATTCCAATGGTGGATTATATGGCATGTTGATTTTATGGTATTCCTAAGATGGGATTATTTGGCAAGTTATTGCATTGTTATTCCAAGTATGGATATGTTTACTATGTGGTTGTATGGTTATTCCAATTGTGGATTTATTTGTTATCATTCATATTTATTGATGATACTATGCATAGTGTATTAAATGGTTGTTGCACTATAGTATTGATTTGCATGAGTATACATTACCATGTCGTTATATGATTATCCCTTTTTGTGGATTATAATTCAAGTATCTATTATGTGCTTGAATGTGTTTATGTTCGGGTGGGTATGATGAAAGTCAATCAATTATTGATTTGTTCTATAAGTGATTGAAGGTTCATCATACGGTGACCCTCCCCTCCTCTCGTGGCCACGAGTGGGCCATGCTTCTCGTATTGAGCATGAAGAAGCCTTTACAGACCTGTTGCGATTGTTGTACGGAGGGACGATATTATTATTTTGGATACTCTATTATAGGTATCTTTTCTTATATGGATCTCTGGGTATGAGTCCTATAAGAGGTGAATGTCTTGGAGGCAATTCACCAAAGAGTGAGTTTTACTCCCACGTTGTACGACTTATTGTTCGGACGGGAAAAGGTAAAATGAGGTAACGTAATGTGTTTACCGCTTCCATAATGTGTTATGTGCTACCATGCTATGTGTTGCACTTTGTTGGCATCTTCTTTGCATTCATAATAGCTCATTGAGATTTATTCTCACCCCTCTCCCTTTACTGTTTTAGATTCCGAGACAGGTGGTCCGACCAAGTAAGGGCGGAAAGGAGTGTAGAAGTGGTATTTTGGGTATTGTCGGGTTATGTGTAGGTTGGTGTAGAAAGTGATTGTTGGCACAATTATTTTAAAGGGTTTGTATTCATAAACTGTAATTCTATATTATATTCGATATCTTTTTGTAACTAAAACCGTTTATTACTTTTAAGGTTAGTCAACTCTTCCTCCAATGTGGAAAGGAGTAGAGTTATTTATAAATGGTTGTGTTTCTGTTTGGAAGTTAAATCAAAGTTTTTAAAGTTTAGGAGATTTGGCTTAGTTTGAGGACGCTTCAGCTCGGGACACGTGTAGGTTCCGGGTTGGGGTCTTCACAGTTGGTATCAAAGCTCGGTTAGAGTTCTCGGGTAGAGTCTAGCTGAGTGAGAGTGTGTGATAACTGACGTCGAGAGTTTAATGCAGGAATTTGTTCAAAGACAGAAAATGATATTGACCAACCAAGGAATCAAGGAAAGGTGAGTTTTGGAAAGATAGATTCCCCACCATCATTTGAGGTATTTTACCTGTCTCAGGAGTTAGGATTCATACTTTTATAAATCCTCGTCCATACGCTCTCTTGTGGCATTACATTTCATCTTTATTTGCTTAATTGGCCTAGAAGTTGCCTTATGTGTTGGAGGTTCTATTCCTACGGGAGAGTACCTTGAATCATTATCGTGTATCAGGGTGATTATGATTTGGGAGGACTGTCGCAGGAAGCGAGTCTCCTTATATATGTTTGATTTGCCTCAAGTGTGGTAGAGGCGGATGAGTCATTTTTTTTGCTATTTTATCATATATGCATAAATGTCGAAAGTATGGCCTAATTAAGAGTAGTTTATGGTTGTATAATTGCATGGTTATTTATACATTGGTGTCTCGTGGTGGAGACTAGATATATGAGACTAGTATTGAAAGTGATAGTCTAAGTGAGATTTTATGAGTTATAGAATATCGCGAGTAAGAGATCTTAGGGAACTTCATATATCTTTGCCTTATGTGCTATAAGTATTCTCTAAGGAGAGATTGATTTAATTCTTGCTACTAAATTGAATAGGAAATCGATATTTTTGTAAGTAATATCACCCTATAAGTTGACTAAGTGGTGTTTTTCAAGTGAGTTTCAAAAATGGGTTTTCATCGGGTATCATACCAGGATATTGAAGGCGAGTAGATATAAGTCACTATTTTGGTATTCGGATCCCTAGATAGAGTATACAAATTGGGATGATGGAATCGATGATTCAACTTGAGAAATTAACTGATAAAGAAGATAACTAGCTTAGCGATTCTCAGTAAGGATAAATTGTTCTTGTATTTAGAAAAGATGATACTTGGTGGTTAATTATAGATTATAGAGATATCAAATTGGTAGTGTAAGAAATAAGTATTCGTTATCACTTGTTGATAATTTGCATGACCGGTTGTAGAAATTTGTAGGATGCCAAATGGTTATTAGTTGAATTTTTTTAGTGTTACAATTGCGGTGAATATTTGTTGTAAGGATATACTTAAGACAACATTTGTATCTAGTATGACCGTTTTGGTGCAGGGTTGTGTATTGGTTATGGAGAAGTAAATAGGGTAAATGTGAAGAAGTATAATAGATGTAGTATCGGTGACTTATAGGATCAACTTGAGAAATTGATAATATATGTATACGGGTTGTTTTGAGAGACGATTATCATTAGTTGAGGAAATAAAATGAGGATGAATCTTATTGGGAGGAAGAATACTTTAGGATGATTTCACCACATAGGTCGACTTAGTTGCGTGACTCATATGAGGAATTAGTGTGATGTTTGGTAGGTATGGGCGTTATGTGAATTTTGAGTTGTTGATGATTATCGAGAGGTAAGTTAGTTACAGTACTATTAAGGTGTAATTGCAATTTGAGGATGATTTACCTAGTTTATAATCTTAATGATTGTTTTAGTGTTATTTATCGGGATAGTATTAGTATTGCAAGATTTTGTTTTCTTATAAAGAATTTAACTAAGTATAAATATTATGAGTGGTGGCTATACTATAAATAGAGGTCGAACAAGAATATCATGTTAAAAATTGTTTTAAATGTGTTTTAGAACTTGGGATTTTATATTGGACATCTGTGTGAGTATTTGTGCCCTTCGGGGATAGTATGATTTAATAAGGTCAATGAACAGTCTTTGGTGTGCATTAAAATCTGTGAGTAATTTGATTATCTACCACTGGTATGGAACGGTTGTAGATAATTAGATCACTCGAGTTATTTTGTTAACGTATCAAAATTTTAAAGATTTCTTAAAGATTTTGAGTGGTTTAGTTAATTAAAACTGGTATGGGACAGTTTTAAATAAATAAACCATTCGAGTCTCACTGGATCTCTTTTTATCTATCCTTTGGAATTTTGAAAAATGTTGTGAATTTCAGAAAGACTTGGTATCCTAAAGATGTAAATTGTGCAGAAGCTAGTGGAAAGGCAACTTAGTTTCCCTAGAATGGTTAACTGTATTCAAGTTTTGATCAGAGAAATGATTTGATAAATGTGGGGTTGTTATTGTGTCGGTCGCAATAGACTCGGTTTTTGTTTTGGAGTTGGAACGGCTCCGTTGTGGGCGGCCAACCATTTGATTTGAATATTGATCTGTCTCTGGACCTGAAAATAAGTGGAACATTGAATTGTGTTATATAGTCGACCAGTGTCCCGTTTATAGAAATCATGATCTTATTAGCATGTTCATATTTATTATTTCATGGGCAGTTATTTAATGTTTATATCATGAGATATTTATTGATAAAGTCCTCATATATGTTAGGAGATAGTTTGGTTGTATAAACCCCATAGTATTAGAGGGATTGGATAGACATCATTTGGAAGATCCTTTTGGAAGGTAGGAATACTATTAAGTTTAACTTCGTGAAAAATTGAGGAATCATTACTTATTGTTGAAAATATGCTACGGGCATGTACAATGGATTTTAGTAGTCGATAGGTCGTATGGTTACCAATGGTTGGGTGCGTATAATAGCAGTTATCATTCTAGCGTTGAGATAAAACCGTATAAGGCGTTGTTCGGGAAGAAATATCGATCTCTAAATTGTTGGTGTGAGGTTAGAGAAGCAAGGCCTAAGGTAGATTGGCGCCAAAGTGGTAAATCATGTGGAGTCTTAGAAAAGGTTGGTGATGTGACTCATAGACGGGCTGGGAGCAGCTTATAGAGTAATTGAAGTTTTAAAGGTAATATCGTAATGTATTGGGTAACATAAGATGTAATACTTTTCATTTAAATATACTTTCTTTGAGGTCGTGAAAATTCGGGTTAGCGATAATGGTATGGTATTCTCGGAGTATTGAGTTGTTATATCACATTATTAATGAAATTTGAATCTTGGAAAGAATCATAGCATTGATGAGACTGATTGGGAATTGAAGTCTTAGAGTATTTAAGTTGTGAAAATGTATAGTAGAATCATGCCTTTGAGAAGTCTAATTGAAAATGTTAAGTTAGAATGTGTGAAAGTTAACCTTTGCTATTTGAACCTTAGGGTAAGTGACAGTCAAATTCGGGACGAATTTTCTTTAAGGGGGAGTGAGTGTAACGACCCCAACCCTAGGCACTAATTTTAAATATTATATTATATGCTTCAAATATTTATGTTAACTTATGTGTTCATTATGTCTTTAAATTCTTAAATTAAGATAAATTGGGTGAGAAGTAAATTTAGAATCTTTTATGAAACTATTAAACATTAAATAAAGAAACTTGGAGAAATAATAAAAATGGGAATATGCTAAATAGTACAAGGAGGTAATTGGGTAGGATGAATTATTTAAGATAAGGATTTATTTTTTTAAAATGAGTTAGGGTGAAAGCCTTGGTTTATTTTTGAAGGGGGGCCAATTGTATTACTCCCTCCTATGCATGCCAAGTGTCACCTCCATCCCCTCCTCTTACTCCCTTCCCCCTACTCCCTCAAATCCGGCCCCCCCTCCCTTCTCTTTTATCAAATTATTACTCCACCTCCCTTCTTCCTCCTCCCTCCTTCATTTCTTATACTTTCCCTAGAGAGAAAGCTTTAGAATTCCATGGAAGCTCCCATGTCCAAGCCTTGAAGCCAAGCCATTCTCCACCATTTTCAAGATCAAGAGCATTTTTGGGTTTGGATCATCTAGAGGATCAAGTCAAGCTAAGAAGATCAACATTTTATTCTAAAAACCTAAAGTGAGTTATTATGACTTCTTTTCTTTGTATGCTCATCAATGATTTGATGTTGTTATTGTTATTGAAATGATTGTTTAATGCCTTAGAAATCTTCTTGGAAGTTGAGGAATTGATTTATCTTATGGAAGGATGTTATTGTTGATCAAGAGTGTAAGAACATAGGTTGATTCGGGATTAAAAAGGGTTAAGCTCGAAATTGGTAAAGGAAGTGGGTTGAGATTAATGTTCATGAAAGATGATCTAGAGGGTTTGAAGTGGGTGGAAATTGTAGTGATAAATAATCTAGAGTTACATTATTTTGAGTTTACATGATTATGTTGAACTTGGTAAAGCTAGGGTTTCCTCTTGGTGTTCTTAAGATTAGGGTGGATGAAAAGAAAAGGAATTGAAGTTAAGAAGAAAGAGTTAGAAATTAATTTGAGCTGGAAATCGCCTTGGGCGGTCGCCCGTGGGGGCTTGGGCGGCCGCCCATCACACGAGTAACTCACCATTTGCTTGAAAACCCTCTTGGGCGGTCGCCCAAGAGGTTTGGGCGGTCGCCCAAGACCCCGAAACACTGAATTCAAATCGAACCGAGAATTTGTGTAGTAACCTTGTTTGGTCCCTTATAGATTGTGACTCCCACTTAGTAAATTGAGCTTGAACCTTCATAGAGGCCTTGTCTTATTGTATAATGAAAATGTAGGAATGGTTTACGATACATAGTGGCCTTACTTACTCCATATCTTTGATGAGTAGTTGCAATAGAGTAGAAGCTATAGGTTTCACTATTGAGCTAATTGGTAATGGGTATGTATCACCTTGTGGCATTAGATTCAAGTTGTGGAATTATTGATTATATGGGTACCTTAATATCCTAAGTATGGACTAATTGGCAAGTGTTATGTGGCATCCCAAAGTGTGGATTATGTGTTATATAGTGGTGTTATATTCCAATGGTGGATTATATGGCATGTTGATTTTATGGTATTCCGGTGTGGATTATTTGGCAAGTTATTGCATTGTTATTCCAAGTATGGATATGTTTACTATGTGGTTGTATGGTTATCCCAATTGTGGATTTATTTGTTATCATTCATATTTATTGATGATACTATGCATAGTGTATTAAATGGTTGTTGCACTATAGTATTGATTTGCATGAGTATACATTACCATGTCGTTATATGATTATCCCTTTTTGTGGATTATAATTCAAGTATCTATTATGTGCTTGAATGTGTTTATGTTCGGGTGGGTATGATGAAAGTCAATCAATTATTGATTTGTTCTATAAGTGATTGAAGGTTCATCATACCGGTGACCCTCCCCTCCTCTGTGGCCACAGAGTGGGGCTGTGCTAACGACTGTATTGAGCATGAAGAAGCCTTTACAGACCTGTTGCGATTGTTGTACGGAGGGACGATATTATTATTTTGGATACTCTATTATAGGTATCTTTTCTTATATGGATCTCTGGGGTATGAGTCCTATAAGAGGTGAATGTCTTTGGAGGCAATTCACCAAAGAGTGGAGTTTTACTCCCACGTTGTACGACTTATTGTTCAGACGGGAAAAGGTAAAATGAGGTAACGTAATGTGTTTACCGCTTCCATAATGTGTTATGTGCTACCATGCTATGTGTTGCACTTTGTTGGCATCTTGCTGCATTCATAATAGCTCATTGAGATTTATTCTCACCCCTCTCCCTTTACTGTTTTAGATTCCGAGACAGGTGGTCCGACCAAGTAAGGGCGGAAAGGAGTGTAGAAGTGGTATTTTGGGTATTGTCGGGTTATGTGTAGGTTGGTGTAGAAAGTGATTGTTGGCACAATTATTTTAAAGGGTTTGTATTCATAAACTGTAATTCTATATTATATTCGATATCTTTTTGTAACTAAAACCGTTTATTACTTTTAAGGTTAGTCAACTCTTCCTCCAATGTGGAAAGGAGTAGAGTTATTTATAAATGGTTGTGTTTCTGTTTGGAAGTTAAATCAAAGTTTTTAAAGTTTAGGAGATTTGGCTTAGTTTGAGGACGCTTCAGCTCGGGACACGTGTAGGTTCCGGGTTGGGGTCTTCACAATGTGAAAGCCGCTCAGCCTGGCGGAGGTGAGCGAGTTGCTGGTGGTATGCAAGAGCCAAGGCAGCCTAGATTGAATTTGGGAGTGATATAGAGCAAGCAAGCAACACTGCTCTGAAACATAAGATATTCCAGCTCAACAAATCCCTTCATGTGCCGCCTAGAAGCTACATTAGGGATGAAGTTATCAGCTTTTATCCAGACGAGCTAGCAACCAACGTAGCGACCAGAGAGAAAGTTCTCGTTATCCCAGGGCTAATTGATGGGTGTACGACGAGCAGACTCTTGATAGACATGGGGTCCTGTAAAGACATTCTATTCTATAAAACGTTCAAGGAAATGGGACTCTCAAAGGAGCAGTTGTCACGATATGATGGTCGACTTAAAGGCTTCACCAATCATAGGGTGGATGCAAAGGGGTAGATCGAGCTAGATGTTGACATAGGCCAGAATCCATTCAGGGTCACTACTAACCTTTATTGTTATTGATGTAAATAGTGATTATGCTGCTATTTTGGGTATTCCTGGCTAGGTCGCACTTGGAATGGTGGCCTCTATCCCCCATCAACGAGTTATGTTTCCCATGCTAGATGGAGTAGGATGCGTGCAAAGTATGGCTCGAGCCTACCTTGATCATGTCCTTAGAATGAGAAAGAAGAGGGAGCTAGAGGTTGAAACTCCTGAGGGGTATTTGAAGCTATCAAAGTCTGTCACCACAACTTCGCGGCTATCTATGATCACATGCGTGGAAGAAGCGATCTATCACTCACATGACGACGTCATGACTGAGCCGACACGTCCTTCTCAAAACACCATGGTCGATTCAGATGCAGTTATGGTTGACCAAGTCTTCATAGGCGAGCTATGCCTGCAGATCGACAATAACTCGGGGACCACCACCAGTGAGATCGCAGCTGAGTTGGACGATATGATTATCGAAGAAGCTCCACATTTGGCGGCTGAAGAAAGACGGAGGGTTCGCGAGATCATTATCGAGACCCTGCAGTTTAGAGATGGTCCGAAACTTGAAGCTGTTGATAAGCTAGAGGCAGTGATAATAAATCCTTCTTATCTCGAACAAAAAATTTAGATTGGTAAGCAGTTGTCAGCTGAAGAACGAGTAGAAACCGTCGAGCTACTAAAGGAGAGCAGTGACGTTTTTGCTTGGCGAGTAGAAGACATGAAGGGAATAAAGGAAGAAGTCATTGTTCACAGGCTAGAAGTCAATCCGACCATGAAACACAAGGCACAGAAGCTACGAAGCTTTGCTCGTGACAAAGAGGAGGCGATCAAACTTGAGGTACAAAAACTTTTAAGTGCAGGTATCATCAAGGAGGCTACTCACACTACTTGGCTAGCTAATGTGGTAATGGTGAAGAAATCCAATGGCAAGTGGAGGATGTGTGTCGACTTCACCAACCTGAATCTAGCCTGCCCCAAGGATAGCTATCCTCTGCCTCGGATCGACAATCTCGTAGATTCAATAGCTGGGCACACCATATTAAGCTTCCTCGATGCTTACTCAGGCTATCATCAGATCAAGATGCACAAAGACGATATAGTGAAGACGGCTTTCCAAGCTGCTGGGGGTATCTATTGTTACACTATGATGTCGTTCGGTTTAAAGAATGCAGGAGAGACCTACCAAAGGATGGTCAACAAGGTCTTTACCTCACAAATTACGTCGATGATATGGTCATCAAAACAAAGGTCGGACGTCACGTGGTCAACCTAAAGGAAATGTTCGCCAATTTACGAGCAAACGACATGAAGCTTAACCCGAGTAAGTGTGTGTTCGGGTTAAGCTTAACCCGAATAAATGTGACGGGCTAGGCCCAGCGAGCAAGCCCAATTATTTACATATTATTGCCACCACATTCTCAGTGGGCTAGGCCCAATTATTACCAGATCCATGGCCCAACAGCATGATCAATCAACCTAGCTCATGGTCCGACCTCAGACGGTCCCTACTTAGCTTGGTCCGACATTACGATCCAGATATTATTCGGGTACAGCCCGATCCTACCCGTCAGTCAGGTCGACCTAAACCCCACAGGCGACCTCGACCTGTTACAATACGTGACGACCTACAAAGTCCAGGCGTGAATACAACTCTTTCCATAACAGACTCCCTACAAATCAGGAGTTATTCATGGACAAGATCTCTAATGCATATCTGATCCGAGATTATAGGGATTTCATACAATCCTACCAAAATTGTATCTCTCATCAACAACTATAAATACAAGGCAACGTCAACCGTTCCAAGGTAATAGCTTTTTGGTTATTTGAGAATACATTGTCCCATTTAACTTATTAGCTCTATATACACCGTACTTATTCTCACGCCCGAGGGTCTTCGCTGGAGACCATTCCGGCTAGTCGTGGGGTTCTATTTTTAGGTCAGAAGTCAGGAGATTGATCTTGCAGCTGGACGGAGATTGATAACGACACGATTCTTGCAGCATCAGAACTTATGTTATGTTGCATTTACTTTATTTACTTCTACTTGTATAATTGTGTACGATTGTCTCTTATGGCTGCATCTTCTTGTCCTATATTTTTTTGAGTCCCTAGGTGAGATGGAACAGAATGGGAAATTACAGGCTCGAAAAGAATTTGGGACTTTCCGTCTCATCTCATCCCGCAAAGTTGTGAAATTCATCCCGTTTTCCAAAATAGGCAGTTATACCCTTTAATGGACATATATCCATATAACGAGTTCTAGGATTACCTCGTATCATTAAATATGAAGCTCGTTTCCCGGAAGAATTACGCTTGTGCTACGAACCCTTGATTGTCTCGATCGATCCTGCAATCACCACGCTTTTCTCGTCCAATCAATATCACTAGATGGATATTGATTATGTATTCCACTCTCAAATCCAAAACTCTCGATGTTAGATTAGAGAAAGCAATATAGTCGAGATAATATATGTAGGAAAGATATATTTTACCATATTATAAGGGTAAAGACCATTTATATATTTAACTTGGCCACAGTCACAATACCACTAGGATTGTACTAGACCAACCTTATCCAACAATAACTTGGTAATATGCTATTTTGAACGTATCAAGATAGGTACCAAGAGTCCAAGTCCAACATCTCCCACACGTTCAAAATGGGAATGCCTCTCTTACAATAATACATTCTCAAGGCTCATGAAATGCTGATCTCTTCATACAGGAAGTGAGGCGTGCGATCAGAAGAGAAAAGTATAAATATGGTAGGAGTGATATATCAAATACCATCTACCAACATAGCACGTCCTCGTTAGTAAAAAAACTTGTCAATGCCCAGACAATGTGATTACATCAATTTAAACACCTTTAACCCCTCATAAATGATGCTTAAACCCTAATTAGTTTACGTGCTCAATATCAACCTTTTGAACCATATGTTCAATATGACCGTCCGGACATTGAGTCACTAAACATAGATGCATATAATAATTATCTTACTTGGATTTTCACCTCAATTATCCTTAGATTAATAGCTTTCCCAGCAATGCTGCAAGGAGGCTGACTATTAGTGCAAAGCCCTTTGGGCGACATGCCAAATTAACCTCATTAATCTTTAGATCATTGACATAATTCTAAGTTACAGAGGGCATAATTGTGATCACATATTGACCATTAGAACTCACACAGTGATGAAGTAGGGATTATTCAATCAATTTCAAGTTGCTTTATAGTCATATACAGTATGATATATATGCTATGGTGGAACTGCCACTCGAATGGGCATGTCATAATCGAACACCATACGAATCTTAATCTAGTTGCCCGTATGGCATCTAACCTGGGTCTTCAAAATCATTTACTCTTCTAGTGTCTGTTAATGATCTCACATTCGGACTTTTCACAAGGACATTCGAAGTTGCGAACCGTAAAATTTCGAATCTACCCACAGACAAAGTAGGTCACATCTTAACCGCATGTTAAGGCGATATATGATAATGGCATTTGCACATCCTCTAACAAGTGTCAAATACATTATTATCTCATCCTGCTAGCTCGCATAGTGACAAGGCGAATTATCAGTGTGAGAGGGCCAATTCAATTCATTTAGACATCTTTTTAATTAAAATGTATATTACATAATAATCACATTCCATATATATAATAAGAAATGAAATAACATTTATTAAGTTCAAACGATAATGAAAAATAATAATGTCAAAAATGTGTTCTAAAATAATATCTCAAATTCTACACGCCCTTAGACCCTACACAAAAATCAAAAAGTCTCTATAAAGAGAGTTTTAATCATAGCGTATGTCAATACATTATTAATAGGATTATATTTTAAAACTACATTCACTCTTACAATAAATAAACAAGTGAAACAACATCTAATCTAAATGCGATTGGTTATGATGCTTGAGATCCCTTTTAAATCTTTATATAGTCAAACACACAATTAATGACTACTTGACCATCCACATTTTGTTTACAATATAGATGTTTTAAGAATCTTTATCGACCATATAGTATCCAGATTATTAGGGAAATACATTCAAATATATCTTGTTTAACAAAAAAAAACTACTCCACATGAGGAATGTATCTTATAAGTAGATTTGTGCATATCTACACATCATCTCTAATATATATAAGTGTAACTTCTTACGTTAAGATCCCCACCTTTGGAAAATAATTCATTAGACTTTTAGTACCAAATAGGTAGCCAACAACCTTTATAACAACCAACCCATTAGCAAGACAAAGGCTATACTAGAAACGATCTACTATCCCTATAGCAAAACAAAAGTTAGGTCGAGTAATCACAAATAGCAAACATCATACGACTAACTACATTTGTATATAAAGTTCTAGTCATCATCCTTTTATCATACTTATTCTTTATTATGACATTTAAATGAATAGACGCATATAGTCCATTGGAATGATTATGGGTTTTTAAAAAGATCACTCTAAAACATTTAAAAACCTACGAGAGGCGAGTATTCAAAGACAAACTAAGAAGTCTCTATAAACAATTTTAATAATCTTGACTTCTTTCACACTACATGCATCACCCAAGATTTGCGTCTCAATAGAAGCATATAACTACTCTTTTGTAGCGTCAATTATCCCTATACCGCTGCTAGCTAGTAAGTAGTGATATCGCCAACAATTAATGAAAGAATCAAATTTATGTATTGGACTATATAGTGACTTTTCTTGACCATCACAAATTTGATTAAAATTATCGTTTGGCCCTAAAGAACTTATCACTATTTAAATTTGAAATCGTAAATGGACATATGAAGCAACACACTTTGTGCTTTTGTCCCCTTGACTTCTACCCTTTGACTGAGTCATGATTATCTTGTTATCTAGTCCTCTACCGAGGAATCTTATGTAAACACCATCTACAATAAATTATATATCTTAATCACTACACTGCTAATACAAGGTAAATAGAGAAAAACCTCACCACTAGCGAGAATGTCTCTTCAAATTCAATTTTTATTTGTAGAGTTCATTATTATGAATACTTAGACATTTATTTATTCATTCATCCTTGTGTCCTAAAAAACACATTTACTCTTTGGTATAGTGACATACTCCTACTGGAATAAGCATTTTCCACTACAAATATCATTTTGATTCTCACAGGCGATCACAAATGATTAAGTATAGAAAATTCCCCACCTTCGCGTAGAGAAGTCAAAAGTTCATACGATTCTATCTTAGACATTAATTACAACAAGTTAATCACCATACATAAAATAACCCTTGTGAAAGCACAGATGCCTTATATAGGGAAATATTTCCAAACTTGATTGAAAGTATTGTGTTTAACCGGTTATAATTAAGAGGTATAAATACTCCAATTGAGCTTCTAACCTTCCGTAACTCAGAAAAGTTACTGACTTGTAAGACATTATGTTAAATATGAAGTTACAATCAATTTCTCAAACACAATTGCAAAAATATTACATTATCATCTACCTAACCATTTAAAGCATCATATGAGTACTTTTTATCTCTACAACACTATTTTGTTGCGAAGAAAAAATAATCTTTAACTACACACCTATCTAATATTTTTCCACACAATTCTATAATTGATCAAATAAATATTCACAAAAATGATATGTTATAAGATCACTTAAACTTTTATCCTTTTGATTCCTTTGATAAAAAATATGTAAACAAATCAAGCGTTTAATAACTATAAGTTAAAAGGTAAATAAGAACATCTCGTGCATATTTATCGATAAATTAAAAAATATAATACACACTAACATTTATTAACTTTCACAAGTTTTCATATGTCCGAATGAATAGGGATTAATATAATCTAATTGTCTTTCAATAAAGACTTTTTGAAATCTAATTACCAAATAAGATTATACAATTATAGGTTGATATTTAGAAAAGCTCATAATAAGCTTACTCTAAATATATATTCCCACATATCCCAATAAAGTCTAATTATAGCAATATCCAAACTCATAATAATCAGTAGCCATATAATAATAAATACATAAAGGAATTTGATTAAGAACTAATTTTAACATAATTTATGTGACTAACCTTAATAACCCAATGAAATCACAGTCATCAACAGAAGTGTCAAAAAGCTACCACTAATGTTAAATAACATTATAGCTTAAATCACTTTTTTTTGATACCCAGATTCCCAGCTTCGTCGGACTAATCCTGGACCACCAGCTATCGGTCCCTCAGTGGCTGGCAGAGATAAATCGCGGGATATGCCCGAGGTAGCCAGGGTGGCAGCACCCCTTATACTCCTGGCCCCAAGGAGTCCTCCTACATGGCATTTACATCACGCTTACATCACGAATTAATTGGCTGCTTCAGCTGCTCCTGCCAAGATTCGAACTCCCCACGCTGAGGTTGCAAGCCCAGCAATGCTGCTTCCTTAACCGCTCGGCTGTGCCCCGAGGGACTCCAAAGGATCCTGAAACTCATGGTATATATATCCACATATAAGATCCCCAGGGGGAATCGAACCTATGACCTCCCGAAAGGGAGGCCGGTTAGCATGCCACAAGACCAGGAGGTCTTAGGTATAGCTTAATCACTTTAATTACATAGATAGTAGATTATATCATGTTTCAAGCACATAGAATATATTACAATATATTACATAAAATCAATGTTCGTGCACACCGCAATCGAAGTCAACACAAGTCAACTCATTTGATTTATATGATAATGTTGTGTTTTCATAGAAAGACTCTTCTAATGCCCTCAAGAACACAAAAAAAAAAAAGTATACAAATCCTACTACCATTTGTTCAATTGAGATTAAGTCTACTATTCACTATAGGAGAGATTCAACATCAATACACGAGAACAAACATAATTGGAGAGTTTTAGGATCGTAAGATACTTTCGTTAACTCAAGATAAATTCGAGTGAATTAACTCGTATATCATAAGTGTAAAAATTGATGCTTAGTTATATTCATTTATTCTTGTGTTACTTAATGATCTTTTATGTTTTATGATTGTCTCTTTCACTACAGCCCACATGACTTATGCAAAACTCTAATGGAGATAACATAAAAGTACAAGGTGTGCACTCATTGCACAACATTGTTCATCACACTCGATCTCAGTTACTTTATTCTGAGAAATCATCTAGTAAAAGTTCAAATATAGTCGGTATGAATTAGAACAAAAATTATCTCAAGTTACTACACAAGTATAGTAGTCAACGAATAACTGATTTACACTTATTGATTATTAGATTATTGATTATTAGATAAGACATCCTATACGAATATTATTCGTGAGTCGTACACAACATCTAATGAAGTTGTTAATCAATAAATTATTTCTTATATTTTGTTAAGCAATTGAATTTTATCACGCGTGGTACTAAACCATGTAGAAGTTGTATTGAATAATAAACTATCTTAATCACTAATAGTCATTTCTTAATATATTAGGCAAATCACGATCTGTCAAATAAATTAGATTGATATACACTCAACAATGAATATAATTAAGTGTGCAAACCAATCTTTGTTAACATATACCAAACAGGTCTACACATGATCGATTATCGTATTGGGTAGGGTATTATTATCTAATTATAAATTAAATCATCACAGTTTTCAGATTATTAATTATTTCAAGCTCATATGCCAAGAAAATAATTTATTGTCAACTTACATTTCATCGATACTATTTCACTATTATAAGTTGAAGAGTGATACTAAGCATACATATTAATTCTCTGTCATCATACAAACTCAACAAAAATTATAATTATATCATATATGAAAAAGGAGAGAAAATTTGCGAGGCTTGTAATGATAACCTTAAGCATGCATAATAAAACTATATTTAAAATTGATTTTTAAACAAAAGAAGATCTAGAGATAGAACAAATTCACCAATTAAAGCTCATTTAAATAATTCCAGCACTTCAAAAAATAATTATGTGACTCGTATAATCTCAATATTGCTTTTCATGTAAATTATTTCGAAAATATCTCATAAAATGATATTTAAAGCACATAAATATTTTGGATCATCAAAAAATATGAAAATATTCAGAACGGTGTAATATCATGTTTTTATGTTACGGAAAAAAAATCATAATTTTCTGATTATTATTTTCCGGTCTGAATAATAAATTTCGCATAAATACACATACAAAATACAGATTTCTGATCAACCAAAAATGATGAAAATTTTTACTACACAGAATAACAATATTCGAAACATATAGAAAATATTTCAGATTTTTCTGGACTGTAAATTTATTTTTCTTGAATTTATTATGAAACAGAATACTCAAATAATTCCAGAAAATATTTCTGAGCATAAACAAATTATGGAAAATTTCACAGCATGTTATAACAGCATATTCAACATACAGTAAAATATTCTGGAATGTATTCCTATTTTTAATGAATATATTACGTTTAAAATCATTTCAGAATTTTCTGGACAAAATTTTGAAATTCTATAAATACAGCTGAAATCGATTGCTGGGACTGGTAGCCACTTGCCGGAGATGTGTTAACAGGCCCGCTTGCCGAAGGAAGTGCACGCGTGACACATACAAAGAATGAGAGTAATTGGTCAATAACTAGAGTTCATAAGTAAGCCAACCACCTGTTCAACAGCTATGAGATGGCGCAAGGATGACACACAACAATGTCCTCGTCTCGGGCATTCAGACATCGGACAATTTTCGTCAGTGCAACTTTCAACATCCATATCACTCTCATTGTTATAAGTCCAAATTAAACAAATAAGATCTCGTGATCGTGAAGTAGAACAAATTTTATGTCGACATATTTTATCAAATCTGATTATATAAAATGTAAAACGGCCTCAAACTTTTGAAAAATCACAATTTTCGAATTTCAATGTGCAATAATTCAAGATCTACTCAACATAATTCAACGATTTTCGAATATGTTGTGCTAAACATTATTATCTGATGACGCCATGTATTTTGGGTCGTCTGTATGGCAGGATATTTAAATGGTACCTAGAACACAACAACAAGAAGCACCGTTAAGGACAAAGCCGGATGTTAATCCAGCTCAGACCCTCGGATGTGAGAGTAAGATCTCTGAGGTATTTAAATGAGGAAATAAGACTTTGAATGTCTTGAGTGTTTGTGTGTTTAGGATTTAGGCAATGTGACTTACAAATATGATTTTGCACTTACCTTGTCCAAGGAGACAAGGGCTTTCTATTTATAGGTGATGGAGAGCTACTTGTTGATGTAAGCCATGAGATCAACCCTAAGGACATCTTAGTATTTGACCAGGTACACGTGTCCACATCAAATTGAGCCTGCTAGTAAAGTAAGATTCACTTGAAGAGGGGATGTCGTTGATGTGGACATGAGCCGTGTATTTGGGAGAGTTGGCGCGGCGCATTAAATGGCATAGTAGGCGTCTGAGCCACATTCAATGCGATGAAAATAAGTCGGCTTCTGTATGTCAGAGCACGTTAGGAAACTTTTTGTATAAGCTTTGGCTTTAATAGGGAGTCTGGTGAGATAACCGGGAGTCTGGTATGAGACCGCAGTCAACATCTTGGACGCTGTCAATGATATTGACGTGGAAACGGATGGAGCGGTCACATTTCCCGCGGTCACCCTACTGACGGTCTGGTTGTCTGCGGTCTTGACTGGGATGGTCTGAGAGGATCGCGGTCTTGGCCTTGACGGTCTATATGTCCACGGTCTTGACTCTGGCGGTCTAGAGTATGTCACGTCATACTTGATCTTTGGATCAGACCGAGCTTGTGCCCAGTCTAAATGGTTCGGGCTCATCAGTGGCCCCTAGCTCCAAGTGAGAGATTATTTATGGTCTGAACGAGGAGCTATATTTGCTAGGCTCGGTCTTTTGTCAGATCGCTTTTTTGCGGTCACCAGTGTTGTGTTTTTTCACTGATTTTGTTCTTCCTCCCTTGCAAATTGGCGCATGTGAGAGGCACGTGAGGAAGCTTGTACAAGATTTTTTGCTCTGCTTCCTGGTTAAGCTGGTGGGCCCCTTGGCAGGTGAAACGCCAGCGCGTGTCAGGTACGGATGATACGTGTCAACAATCCAAGAGGCGCCATAATTGCCAACCGGCAAAAATTCGAAATTCAAAGCGTTGGCGCCGGTTCGTGATTCGAGGGGAATGATTTGTGGGCTAGTTAATACGGGTCGACCCGTATAGGTAGGCCTATAAATACCAAACCCTTTTCCCTTCAAACCCTTTTATAATTTTCAAACTATCACTGCTTTAGAGAGAGAAAAATTTGATGCCTTCCTTAGCGTTTTCCTCCTCCCAATCTTCTTCCATAAGTAATAACTGCATTTAATTTCTTTCTTCGTCTCTATTTCTGCTTCTTAGGATTGACGACGACCCGTACTTTCGGTCTAATCCGTCCCTTAGAGTTGGGTGATGGCAATACTCCGGATACCTTTACAATTTGTAAAAAATCAGGAGGTATCTATAGGAAGGTTGCCCATTCTTGGATTAGGTTATCTTTAGAATGCTTCATCTACTTTTGTGATAAGTATCAATGGGAGAATTGGGTCCCACCCTTGTTGTGGGAGGCCCAGAAAAAGTTCACTGTGAACTGTGATATGGTGGTGCTGGGTGATTATAACCGTTTAAGAAATTTTGTAATGGGGGTTTTGAACTGGTGAGGAGAGCGATTCATAATCCCGGAGTGATAACTGACTAGGAAAAAGTTGCCTTAATGGACCCTAACGAGTTGAACATGGCCCGTGACCTAACCGCGAAAGATTTGAACAGGCCCCTAGATGTGGAACCATTGAACACTATTTTCCCCAACGTCCAGACCGAGGCCCATCCCTACCCCAGTAGTGAACTTAGAGAGTAGTGAGGATGAGCTTACGGACATGGAGGTGGATGGAGCTGGAGGGGAGCCCTCACTAGGGTCATCAACCGGTCTCTTTGGCTCTGAGCGCGGAGATTGAGGAAGATGACCGCGAGGAGGAAGACCGCAGCGCAGCGGGCACGACCCAGAAGGCAACTGAGATAGTCGACGCCTTTGATGAAGGTCAGGAGGGTGATGTTCCTGCCCGCGGGAAGAGCCACGCTGGTACCACAAATCTTGGTCGCGGCCAAAAGAGGAAAGCCAAAGATGTGACCCCTACGGACTGGGATTCTGAGCTGTACACAACATATGCAGTTGACCCCAACTGTTTTCGTGTCTGCCCTCTTCAAGAAGTGGAGGTGAAATGGAGATTGAGGCCTGAGACGGTGGCAGATGTCCTCGGGGACAATAGAGCCTGCATTTTCTACGGGGTCCAGTTTGAGAACGGACTGAGACTTCCCCTTGATCCTTTCATTTCCAAATTTCTCAATTTCAACCGCTGCCTCCCCATGCACTTAACCCCCAACGCCATTCGATCCCTTGTCTCCTTCATAGCGGTGTGCAGGGTTTTGGGTTTCGAACCTTCCCTTTCCGGGCTATATGCCTTCTACTCCAACTAAATTACCAACGGTAACCTCGGGCTGAAAACTAAGAACAACTCTGCCCGTACTTTTTCTGCCCCCACCAATAAATTTGATCAATGAAACCAGAAGAATATTCTGGTCATTGAGTCTAGGTTTGGGTGGCTTTTGCCAGACCGGAGAATCCTGTCTCTGTTAGGGTTTCTGCCAGTTCTTATCCTAGCCCGGATGCATCTGAAGAGCTTCAAGTTGCCCTAGCTGTCCACTTAGCCAAGTTCGTGACCGAGAGGGTGCAACCGGTTTTTGATGTGAGCATGATTATCAACAACGAGCCATTGCTGATCTTTTCAGGGGTTGCACCTCAGAGGGAGGGTTACTACTATGCCCCTAGGGTGGCCATTGGGTCCCAACTTCGTGATCCCGACTGGAGGGTTCAGGAATTCTATGACTTTGAGGCCAACTGCAGCACGTGCATGATGGGTGCGGTCTGTGAACCTCTAGAATTGATCGGTCTCTTTTTCTGTCTTTGTTGAACTGCTTAATTGCTTCTCATTTTTTGAACTGCTGTCTAATCAATTTCTTTTTTCTTTCAGAGTAGATCCAGCAGAATACTCTTGAGATGGCCCCTAATCTTTCTACTGCACAAATGAAGGCAAATAAAACCCGCCAAGAGGCTAAAGAGGAAGCGGCCAGGCAAGCGACCTTAGGAAAAGTGGCTACAGTGGGCGTTTCTCTACCCGTTATTGACAAATCCTCTGGCGCTCCGCTGGCTGGAATTCCTTAGACTAAGGATCTGCCTCTGTCTCCCAAAGGGCCTCCACCGACTCCTGTCCGCAGACCCAGTCCTCCTGCTTCTGATCGCACCATCTCAACTGGTCACACTGATCGGACCAGGAAGCGGGCTGACACTGATACCGAAGGTGCGGGCAAGGACAAGCAGCAAAGGACCCATCGATCTGATGTGGCTCCTGTCTAAGCCTCCACTTTCCCTGCCCAAGCCTCCACTTCCCCCAATAAAGGGGGCAGATTCTGTGCTCTTTCTTATCCTCTTCTGCCCATAGGCACGCGTGAAGCTGCCTGGGGCTTGAAGAACAAGCTCGAGAATGTGCCCGCGATTAAGGGAGTGGATCTCTATACCCGCGGAGGGTTTCAATAAATAATAGGGCTCGGTCTCTTGAGCCGGCTCTATGCCCCAGACTTCTACAAGAATGTTGGGGCCAAGGAGAATGCATCCACCCTGATCGGTGATATTGGCCTTTCGGTCACTGAGAAATCTCTGACGAGCAAGCCACCACCTACTCCGAGCAGACCAGGATTCTGGCTGAAAAGTCTAAGGCCTTGATAAAGGCAGAGGACAAGGTGAAGACTCTGACGAATTCACTGACTGAGACGGAGGCAGATCTGAAGGGATTCATTAGCCGGCTCGATGCGACTAGTAAGTCTCTGGACAAGGCAAAGGGGACGCGGGATGAGCTCCACGGCCAGAAGGAGGAGCTGGTGAAGAGGAATAAGGAGCTAGCGGATAAGTTGGAGGCTACCAAGCAGCAGGTCCTGACCTTGGAGGCTGTCGTTGACAAGCTATCCAATGAGCTGCTTCCTCTGAGGCAGTTCGAGCTAGAGACGGACGCCCAACTATCCGCTGCTCGCAAGGAGAGGGCTAAGGAGTTCAGAAACTCCCAGGAATATAGGATGAGCTGATGGTAGAAGCCACTGCTCAATATGAGAATGGCTGCAAGACGCAGCTAAGGAACTTCGCCGCCACGGGCAAGTTATCTGCGGAATAATTGGCCTTGATTGGCTCGTTGATTTCCACAGATGTTCATTGCCTGCCCAGGTATGCTCTGGTCCCTCTGGCTCCAGATGAAATTGCCAATCAGGAGCTTGCAACAGCCTCATCCTTTACTCATGTGGCCGCGGTCACCGTTCCAGGCCTCATAGACCAAATTGACAAAATGAGTTTTGGCCTAGAAGAGTTATCCTACGAAGCTGCTACTGCTCGCATATTTCCCGACGGGCCTGCGGTCAGTGATCTTTTTGGACCGCGGTCAGCCCCAACTCAAGCTCCTTCTACTGAACCAGCTCCTGTTCCAACAACTGAACTAACTAAAAATCTCCCCTCTCCTACTCCAGCACCTGAAGCTCAATCAACTGTTCCCAAGTCTACTCAACCTTTAGCTTAGGATTTTTCATTTCTTTTTGTAATAGATTTGTAGGATTTTGTAAATCATTTGAGTCTAATAATAGAAAGCAATTTTCTTAACTATTCTTGTCTTACGTCGTAAAGTTTTTGCAATGTTTGAATACTTTTGATACTTATAACAATGCTTTACTTGAGCTTGTATTCTTGCTTTTCCTTTTTTCAGCTTTGTATAACCTTTGAATAATTATTTCTGACTCAATGATGCGGTCACGATCATTGTAATGCCTGCTGACCGCATTTATGAGTTGGTAACTCTTTATTTAAAACCGATAAGTTTTTCATGAGAGTCGGCCCTTTTCTCTATGATCGAGTTTGTTATATATGGCCTTGGACGATCTTGAGGTTTTGACCCCACTTCGTCTATTTGGCTCTGAAATTTTTTTATCACTCCCCTCCACTTACGCTTATCTAGATTTTCAAGTCCGAGTCATAATTCGAAAGAGCCAAGACAAGCTACTTTCATTTGGGCATGCAGATTGTTGCCGTGAGGGTATAGTCCACGCAACAGCGGGAGTCAGCCGGTGCCGGCATCTGTATCCACTATTGGTGGTTCACGCGGTTTGACTCTTTGGAGTCTTGTGGCGATCATGTACGGGCTTATATGTTGGCCTTTGTACATACAGGCGTGCGATCAACAGCCAATGAGGCCTACGCGAATTTTGTGGGTATGGGCACTGTTTTGGCCTTTGTACCCACGTGCATATATATCCATTATTGGTGGTTCACGCTTTTGGACTCTAGGAGTCTTGTTCGCGATCGTGTACGGGCTTGATGGTCTTTGAACATATAGGCGTGCGATCTTAAAATACCTTTGCGCATCAGCAGATATGGGCTCTTATATTGGCCCTTGTACCTACTAGCATCTGCTTTTTATTTTGCGGGCATTCACCTTTGCCATTTCGGCTATGGAAATATTGCTACAACAGTTTTATGCAAAAAAATGCCTTGCCATTTATACATTTGTTGCCTCTATCATCTTTTTACAATGCAAAGATTTAAAAATAATACTTCCTAAGATGATCGCTATTCCAAGCATTTTTTAGGTCTTTCCCTTCTCTTGTCCGCAATTTGTAGGTTCCCTCCTTGATAATTTGGGTAACCTCGTACGGATCTTCCCATTTTGGGGAGAGTTTATGGAAGCCGGTTTGGATCCTTTGTACTTCAACATTTCTTAGCACCCAATCCCCAACTGAAAAACTTCTCTTTTTCACTCTCTTATCATGATACTTCTTGGCTTTCTGCTTGTAGTTCACCATTTTTTCTCTTGCCCGCATTCTCTTTTCTTCGAGATCGTCTAAGTCATTTCTTCTGCTTGCCTCATTTTGAGACTCATCGAAGTGAGTGACTCTGTAATATGGTAAGGCTACTTCTATTGGAGCAACTTCCTCTAATCCATACGTGAGTGAAAAGGGGGTTTCTCCCGTTGAATTTCTGACTGTGGTGCGGACAACCCATAGTGCGGTCTGGAGCTCGTCTAACTAGCATCCTCCTCGCCCTTTCAAGTTTTTCTTTAAGGCGGAGAGAACTAACTTGTTCGCGGCCTCAGCTTGACCATTTCTTTGGGGATAAGCTAGGCGATGTTGAACTTTCATTCTCTCGCATTCAACTATAAATTTTGCAGCGAACTGAGTGCCATTGTCCGAGACTATTGCTCTTGGAACCCTAAATCTGCACCAGATGTGATCGTGGACAAAATTGATGACATTCTCCTTGGAGATGGTGACCAAAGCTTTTGCTTCTGTCCATTTAGTGAAATAGTCCACGGCCACTACTACATACTTAATACTTCCTCGGGCAGTAGGGAACGGTCCTATTAGATCAATCCCCTAAGTATCAAACGGCCACGATGGTATAACCAAAGTCTGCTCTGTTGATGGGACTCTAGGAATGTCCGCAAATCGCTGGCACTTATCACATTTTCTGACGTACTCTTCGGCATCTTTCCTCATTGTTGGCCAATAAAACCCTTGGAATTTAATCTTGTCCGAGAGAGTGCGAGCACCCGAATGTCCACCACAAATTCCTTCATGGACTTCGTAGAGTAGATTGGTGACCATATGAGTTTTGACACATCTCAGCAAAGGCTTGGTGAATGATCGTCGATATAATACACACACCATCTAAGATCGTGTATTTCGGGGACACCTTTTTTATGATTCTAGCCTTTTCTTGGTCCTCGAGGAGGGTTTCCTTTTTGATGTAAACTATGATTTCATCTACCTAGTCCCTTTCATGATCCTCAATGTTGTTGATCTGAATTCGATCTATAGCAGGTGATTCTGCGAACTCTATTTGGCAGTCCGCATCTATGTCTATGATTTCCTGATCGGTGATTCTGGAGAGGAGGTCTGCTTCTGTGTTGTCCTCTCTCATTACTTGGTTCAGCTTAAAGTATTTGAAGCCTTTGAGAATGGATTCGGCTAAACCGCAGTACTTAGCTAGAACTGGGTTGATTGTGTCATATTCCCCCTTTATTTGGTTTACTATGAGCTGAGAGTCACTATTTATCTCAATATTTTGAACTCCCAAGTCTCTGACTAATTTCATGCCTGCTATTATTGCTTCATACTCAGCCTGATTGTTTGATGCTTCAAACTTGAATCTCAATGCTCTCTTAAATTTCTCCCCGCAGGGCTCGATCAAGAGTATGCCCGCTCCTCTCAATAACTTGCTCGCGGATCCGTCCACGAATAAAGTTCATACTTCTTCTAGATGCTCTTTGGGTGGTACAATCTCTGCTTCTGAGCTTTCTTGGGCTTCTTGGGATTCTGTCCTCTTTCTTTTCCCTAGGTCCCTGTCTGCTAGTTTAAAAGATGTTTCTGCCACAAAGTCAGCTAGGGCTTGCGCTTTGATGGTCCTTCTGGGGGAGTAGGTGATCTGGAACTCAGTAAGCTCTATAGACCATGCTAGCATCTTCCCCGAGGACTCTGATTTATGCAAAACCTTTCTAAGCGGTGCCTCAATAAGTACAGTTATGGGATGTGACGAAAAATAAGCTCGTAATTTTTTAGCAGACACAAGCAAGGCGTAAGCTAATTTTTCTATATCAAGATAACGACCTTATACGGCAGACAACGCCTTTGATACATAATAAACTGGTTTTTGAGAGTTATTTTCCTCTCTTACAATAACAGCGGCTACTGCCAGATAAGTGATCGCTAAAAACAGAAAAATCTCCTCCCCGGGCATCGGGTTGCTGAGTAGAGGGGGCTGCCCGAGGTATTTCTTTACTTCTTCGAAAGCTAGATCGCAGTCCTTGTTCCACGCGAACTCGTCAGCTTTCTTTCCCCCTTTAAGAGTTTTGAAGAAGGGGAGGCATCTCTCTGCAGACCGCGAGATGAAGCGGCCTAGTGCGGTTATGCGCTCATTGAGTTTTTTGCACATCTTTTACGCATGCAGGAGGCTTCATGTCTAACATCGCTTGGATTTTTTTCTAGGTTAGCTTCTATTCCTCGCTGGTTGACCATGAATCCGAGGAACTTGCCCGCTTTTACCCCAAATGCACATTTAAGGGGGTTTAGTTTCATATTGTTGCGGCACAAGTTGGAGAAGGTTTCTTCCACGTCTTTATGACCATGTCGTCTATATAGGCCTCAAGATTTCTGCCCAATTGGTCTTTAAAGACAATTTTGACCATCTGTTGGTAGGTGGCTCTTGCATTTTTCAGCCCGAAGGGCATCATTGTATAGCAGTACGTCTTGCCCACAGTGATGAAAGCTACGGAGGAGAAGTCTTCAGGAGCCATTTTTATTTGATGATAGCCGGAGTATGCATCAATGAAGCTTAATACTCAGTGTCCGGCTATTGAATCTACCAAACGGTCAATGCGGGGAAGAGGGAAGCAGTCTTTGGGGCATGCTTTATTGAGATCGGTGAAATCAACGCACATCCTCCATTTGTCATTGGCTTTTTTCACCATGACTACATTTTCCAGCCACTTAGGGTATGATATTTCTTTTATTATCCCCGCCTTAAGTGGCTTCTCTACCTCTTCCTTGATCGCAACTTCCTTTTCTGGAGAGAAGTATCTAGACTTTTGGTGTATGCGCTTGAAGGTGGAATCATCGTTAATTTTATGGAGGATCACGTCCTCGCTGATTCCTTGCATGTCTTCCTCCCTCCATGCGAACACATCATAGTTATTTCGGAGAAATTCAATTAAGATACTCCTCTCCTCCGGATGAATTTCCAGACTGACCTTAATTGTTTGCTCGGGATAGTGGAAGTTGATTACCACTTCCTCGAGCTCATCGTTAGGCCGGAGGTCGCTTATTTCGCGATTATGGAGGGAGTCTATTATGATCGCTGGGGGATTGGCTCTTACCTCTTAGAGAGCGGACATGGAGTATATAACCTCCCGGTCTATGTCTCCCAGAGTTCCTCTATCAATGTATCCTCCTTCAATGGGAGCTAACCTTTTTGCCCTCCTGCTCTTCTTGAGCTCAACCTTGGTGAAGTGAAAAGATAGCATGACAATGAGCTCGGACAGCGAGCAGATTTCTTTGCCTTTGCCTCGCTTATCCTCACCCTCTTTCTGCGAGCAGGATGTCTGGCCTTTCTCTACTTTTCTTTTCTCCTCCAATGTCCGGAGGAACCTCTCGGGTTGGTTCTTAATGGTTGCCTCTCCGCTCGAAGTATTAAATTTCATTCTTTGGTGGGGGACATAAGCAACTATTCCTAGTGCGGCCTATGTGGTCACGCCTAATATAGCATTATACTGGGATGGCAGATCAATCACCATGAACGTGATTTTGGCCATTTTCTGCATGGGCTTCTTCCCAATAGTCACTTCGAAATCAATAGTCCCCTTCACCCTGACGGTGTGATTTGTAAATCCCTCAAGCAGACCGGCATAGGGAGTGAGGTGAGCCTCGGTCATCTTCATCCCTACTAAGGTATGATAGTAGAGGATGTCTATGGCCGCACCTGTGTCAATTAGGACTCAGCCAATGTTTGCTCAGGAAATTCTCATACCAATGGTGAGGGGCTGGATGGAATGAAAAAGGGTGGAGGCAAGTTCACTATGCTTGAATCGAATTTCCTGCTCTTCTTCCGGAGCCAAGGGTGGAATCAAGAAGACCTTTTCCAGAGTCTTGATTTAGAGGGAGAGCTATTTGTTGGAGGGAGCCTCTACTCCAATAAAATTGATATCATAAGTTTCCAACTCAATCTCGTCGTTGTTATCTCTCTCCCTCCTCTCGGTGCCACGCTGAGGTCGTGCCCGCTGGGTATTGTTGTTGTTATTGGCATTATGGCCCTGCACCCATTTGGTCAATTCCCCATTATTAATTTTTTGCTGAATGATTCTCTTCAGCTGGAAACAGTCCTCTATGTTGTGACCGTGGTCACTGTGATAATCACAAAACTTAGCCCGGCTCCTCTCGTTTGGTTTTCTGCCCATCGGTGGAGGAGGAGGAATTTCCATGGTTTTCAAAATAGCTGCCCGCAATGAGTTCAAAGGGGTGAAAACTATTTCTTCCGACAATTTTCTAAGCATGTCCGTGTCGCGGCTTCGGTTCTTTCCTTGATTATTGCCGCGGTCAGATCCCTGACCCGTTTCTTGGACTTGAACAATTCTTTCCTTGGCTGGTCCGCGGGCAGTGGCCTCGTTTGGCTCTTCGGCCGAAGCAATGGCTGAAGCTCTCTTATACATTTCCTCCACGTTTTTAGGCCGGTTGGAGGCAAAGTTCATTTTTAGGAAACTACTGAAGAGACCGCCTTCAAAACAGAGCTGGATGTCACTCTCGGACAGGTCCACTATCTGCTCGGACATTTTCCTGAACCGAGTGATGTATGATTTCGTGGTCTCCGTCCCAGTCTGTTTGATTCTGATCAGGTCGGTTTTAGGCCTCGCGGGCTTGCCTGCTCCAGTAAATGAATTCAAGAAAATATGTCTGAATTGGTTGTAACTTTTTATGGATTTGGGCCTAAGGGCCAGCATCCAAGACAAGGCTTTGCTCGTGAAAGTGGCGGCCAGATCTTTGCACATTACAGCCTCGTCGGAGGAAAATAGGGCCATCTGCCCTTCAAACCACCCCATATGGCACTTGGCATTTGTGGAGCCGTCATAAGTTTTGATCTGGGGGGTTTTCCCTTCTGTATTGGTGCGCGGGCAATTTTCTCAGCAAAGGCATCCATGGTACGGCCACACTTCATAGAAGTCTGTTGATGGGTCTCCCACATTTGATGTATAAACTTGATGAATTTCGGGCTCTTGCTATCCATCTTGGGTTTCTTAGAACGAGGAATCACGGCCTTCCTCCTGGCGTGAGCCAATGATCTTGCTTTGGATTTCTCGCGGTGAGGAGTTGATTCTGCTTCTTCTCCTCTCTCTTCATCCTCTTCAATCTCCACAATCTCCTCCATATCTTCGTGACCGCGGTCAAAGGTTGGTTATACCCGCTTTGTCCCTCTAGCTTGACTAGCAAGTGAGTTAGTGGGGACTCGTTAGAACCTTTGTGAACCTTCTTAAAGGGGGACTCCACCATTGGCTTCTAATTCCACTAAGGTTGTGAACGAAGCGAACTTTTTTGATTCGATTCGATATTCGATTCGAGTATTCGGTATTCGTATTCGAAAATTTCGAATTCGAATTCGAATTCGAATCTTTATATTGATTCGATTAGTAAACGAATACGAATAATAAATCACGATATTCGATTCGAGTATTCGCGAATATTATTCGAATAATATATATATATATATATATTTAATATTAATTAATAATTATATATATATATAAGGAAATCTATTTCTAATTTATTTCTAACCCTAACGGCCTAACCTAGAGAGCAGAGAGAAGAGAAGTAGATCTGAGAACGAACGACGACGGCGCTCCCTCACACTGACCGATCCTTTACCGTCGCCTCACCTCGCCGGCGCCTCGCCTCGCTGCTTTTCTTGGTTTCCGGTGACTTCCCTTCAGTCCCTCTCCCTGCGTCGGCCCGTCACCTCTACCAAAGTGAATCGCAGCCGTCATCTCGCCGGTAACCCTACCTCTCGCCTTTCTCTCTGTCTCTCATATTATTGTTCCTTTGTCGTTCTTGAAGTTGCAATTGTCTACTCTAAAGTGCTGCTTGGAATTTGCTTGATCCCTGGCCATTCTAATTTTTTTGGACTTGTGTCATGTTAACAAATGGGATGCAAAGAATAAATTTGTTTGGAAAAATAATATTTTATTGTATATGCCATTGTTCATCTGCTTTGATGTTGGAATTTGCTAGTCGTGACAGTGCCGCTGACTTTTTATTAGCAGTTCCATTTATCTAGTTTGGTTACATTGATCTGATTGTATAAATCGTGGTTTAGTTGCATTTTGTATACCTGAAAACTGAAAGTCGTAGCATAATGAAGGGAACCCTTAGAAAACGAGAAACTGGATGAGGGTTTTGAAAAATTAACAGCATAACAAAGAGAGCCATTATCTGATATGCACGTGGTCTGCTTGAGATTGAGAGATAATTTGAGACTCTCTGTTTTATTGTATATTACCATACATTTGCAGCTCTATCAAAGTGTCCACCTCCATTTCTAATTATTTGTTGTATGTTAACTGTTCATGTAGAGAATGGATATCTCAAATGCAATAGAGCAAACACCTCAACTTCACGTGGACGACATTTTTGTGGAAGATCATGAGGTAAATATTACATATTAAATGTACAATTAAATATTGTGAGATCTAATAAAAAACTTGTAATGTCAGGTGAGGAGCCCTACGATCGAGATAAATGATGATGGAGGTGATAATATAGAAGATGGATGTGATATTGAAGAAGATGGAGGTGATGGTAAAAAAGATGGAGGTGGTAATATAGAAGATGGTACTGATGTGATCTTTTGATGTTGCCTTGCTGTGCGCTGATGTTGTCTTTTGGGGTTTTTTTTTTTTTTTGTTATGAAACTGGACATTAGCTGTGGTGGACTGGAAAGGGTGTTACTGCTTGGCTGTTTGTTTGCCTTGCTGAGCTGATGTTGATGTAGCCTTGATGCGCATGTTTGTTTGCTTGCTGCTTGGCTGATGTCTTTTTTTTTATATTTAAAACAGTGTTGGCTCGGCTGATGTCTTTTTTTTTTTTTATGAAACTGCTTTGCTGATGTCTTTTTTTTTGTTGTTATCAACGTTCTGCTAGTTAGTAGTTAGTTACTGATGTTCTTTTTTTTTTTTTTGTTATGTTTATGAAACTGCCTTGCTGGGCCGGATATTGGTTTGCATGAGAGGCTTGGTATTGCGAGGACATTGTCTTTGGGCTTGGTATTGGGCTGGGCTGGGTATTGGGCCTCAAATCGAATATTCGAATCGAATCGAATAATTCGAATATCAATTTCGAATCGAATACGAATCAATTTTTTTATTTGAATACGAATCAAATACGAATACGAATCGATTTTAATATTCGAATACGAATCGAATACAAATCGAATACGCTGATATTCGATTCGATTCGTTTACACCCCTAAATTCCACCAACTCCAGCTGGGCATTATTTATGGCAATGGCCTCAGCCACTAGCTTAGCCCTCGCAGCCAAGGCTTCGTTCCTTTTAAAAATCAATTCCGGAGTGATAGGAGTGGCCGGAGAGGTGGGGGTTTTTGGGCTAGGATTCTGAGGGGATTTCTCTTTTTGGGCTGCCTCTAACTAACTCCTTAAGTCCCTTTGAGCAGGGGAGAGGGCACCTAAACTGTGAGAACGGCCCCCCAACCTGTTAAAGGTTGAGGTGCTTGGCCTAACAGGGTTAATTTGTGAAGGAGAAGCTTGGTCATTCCCTTGGGTAGATAAAAAACCGACGTTTTGGAGATGAATAGACATTTTTGACGGTAAAAAAGACTGGAAAAGAATTGTTTTTTTACGACAAATGTTTGGGAAAATGGTGTTTGCTTTAATAGACACAAATTTACGAGAAAAATTAGATCTTTCCCGGCAGTGGAACCACTGATGACGCCACGTATTTTGGGTCGTCTGAATGGCTGTAGGATATCTGGCAGGATATTTGAATGGTACCTAGAACACAACAACAAGAAGTACCGTTAAGGACAAAGTCGAATGTTAATCCAATGAGAGTAAGATCTCTGAGGTATATAACTGAGGGAATAAGATTTTGAATGTCTTGAGTGTTTGTGTGTTTAGGGTTTAGACAATGTGACTTACAAATATGATTTTGCACTTACCTTGTCCAAGGGGATAAGGGCTTTCTATTTATAGGTGATGGAGAGCTGCTTATTGATGTAAGCCATGAGATCAGCCCTAAGGACATTTTTGACTTTGACCAGGTACACGTGTCCGCATCGGAATGGGCTTGCCAGTAAAGTAATATTCACTTGAAGAGGGGATGTCATTGATGTGGACAGGAGCCGTGTATTTGGGAGAGTTGGCGCGGCGCATTAAATGGCATATTAGGTGCCTGAGCTGCATTCAATACGATGGAAATAAGCCGACTTCTGTATGTCAGAGCACGTTAGGAAACTTTTTGTATAAGCTTTGGCTTTAATCGGGAGTCTGGTGAGATAACCGGGAGTCTGGTATGAGACCGCAGTCAACATCTTGGGCGCGGTCAATGATATTGACGCAGGCACAGATGGAGCGGTCACAGTTCCCGCGGTCACCCTACTGAAGGTCTGGCTGTCCACGGTCTTGACTGGGATGGTCTGAGAGGATCACGGTCTTGACCTTGATGGTCTATCTGTCTGTGGTCTTGACTATGGCGGTTTAGGGTATGCTGTCACGACCCTAAACTTAGGCACCAATTTGGGCACACGTGGAGCACGTGGGGGTGGGGTGCATTGCATCTCATATTATGCATTATGTGATAATGGGATTGGTTATGTGTCTATTTGGATAATTTGGCCATTTTTTGTGATTTTAGATGTTATTAAATTGATTGGAATTATATAATATATAATTGGATCACATGGGAATTAATGTGTTAAAGTTATGGCATTGGAATTTCAAATGGAATGTTATAAAAAGTATGGAGGAGCTAAAGTGTAAATATAACTATAAGGGGGTGGTTTGTGGTTACCTTATACTTGGAGGAGTTTAATTGTAAATATCCTTATATAAATCTTCAACTTTCACCCAGAAAGTTCATTTACACTCTCAGTATTCCTTCCATCCTACGTATCGTTCTATAAACCTAGGGTTACCTTCAGAAATTCACAACAATTCAACCGTTGATCCGTTTCCAATTCCGACTGCATATTTGTGATCAGTGTGTCGATTAGAACAAGAGTAGCCGATCAAATCTTATTTTCATTTCGACTAAATTTGGTAAGTTATTATGGTTTTGTTCAAATAATTGTTCATGCCAAGTAAATGATGTTATTATGTGATATAAATGATCTTTGGTAAAGTGGATCATTTTATTTTGATGTTGAAATGGAAAGAAAATGGGTTTGGTTCAACTGTGAATACATGGCCTAAGTATTGGGTTTGGATTTGATATGGTTGGGTTTTATACAGGTTATATGGCATGAGGGGAGTATATTTGATTGTTAGGCAACTCATATGTTGAGTTTAGAGTTGGTTTATATCTCCTTGTCGTAGCTGGAACTGAGAAATGATAGTTGTTTTGTTGTACTGATGTGGTTCAGCCAAGAAGCAGTGATTCTGGTATTGGGCACGACTCGTGCCATTTAGCACGAGTCGTGACCAAGCTTTATAAAGTCGTGCGACACTACATGACAACATGGATTGAAGTCGTGAAGGGTAGTCGTGAAAACTGAATCAGTCGTGCAGGGTTTAGACACGACTCGTGCCCAGGACAAGGTTTTGGTACTTGTTTTGCAAGCTTGTAACATTAAGTAAATTAGCTTGGATTTATTCCCTTTGTGACTATATTTTTTAATACAACTTTAGTACTATATAATGGAACCATAAATGATCCAAATTGATATTGAGAAGGACTTTAAATATTGTCCCGAAACTGGTGGAAAGTCAATTGTAAACTTTAACCCAAGTTGTCAAAATTGGGTAAATTTATATTGAACCTTTATGGAAGGTGTTCCACGTTATGTTTTGAGCGTAGGGATACATGTATTACATTGTACCTCTACGTGTGGTTACCTCTATATAGTTATTGATTCATATAGGGCGTGAAAGAATTGTAGCACTATTTTATGGGTTGAGCATGGGTATGTATACCCTGTTATTGCATTGATACAATTCCATAGTGTTTATATATACCTCACACTATTGTGAGGGTTCGACGGGAGTGATATTATCATATTATGTATTGATATCCCAATTATGGACTTATATTCAAGTAACGGTTTAGGTACTTGAACGTTTACATCAGCATGGTTGATTGTGACTCAATAATGTTTAAATATATGTTGCACTATTTCATTAGTTTCAGCAAGAGTATAAATACCATGTGTTGGATTATTGTACTCTATAGTGTTTAAGTCTATGTCACGCTATTGTGAAGGCTTGGCATGAGTGGGTTTTGGTATTAAGTTTGCAAGTGTGTAGACATGGGCAACTTAGAACGGAATTGATTCATCTATGACTATAACGCTAGTACCACATTCGTGCTAGGTAAGGGAGTCTTAAATGACTCAAAATGATGAAGGTAAGGGCTTTAAATAGTGTCTTGAAAATGGTTGAAGGGCAATTGTGGAACTTGAACCAAAGTTGATAAAACTTGGAAAATTGTTATAGAACCTTTACAGAAGGTGTGTAATAGTACGACATGGATATGTAGGGCTTGCGTGATAATATATTGTGCCCATATGTGATAGCATATTCATAGTTGGTTGTGCACATTGTGTTTAAATACGTGTTGTACTACTTCATTAGTTTGAGCATGGGTATTATACCATGTTATTGGTTTGGCCTTATTCAACAGTGGTTACAAGGTAAGTTGCACTGTGAAAATGGGTTGACATGATTAATATTAACATGTTATATATTGATATCCCTATGTGTGGATGTAATTGCAAGTAATTGTTTATGTACTTGGATATGATTGTATGAACTGCTGTTATGGGTATAGTGGGATACAATCAAGTATAGATTTGTTCTATAATTGATTGAATTGCATTATACCTATGACTTGGCATGTCTGTTGGCCACAGACATGGGAATAGCCACTGCTGTATCGTGCCAAAAGCCTTACAGATAGCTGGAATGTTACATAATATTGTGACATGGCATGTCTGTAGTCACGGACGTGGGATTGGCCACTTGATGTGGGATTGGCCACTTTATGTGGAACTGTATCGTGTCAAAAGCCTTACAGATAAATGAGAATTATTATATTATAATTGGCCACTTTTGTATCGTGCCATCTGCCTTACAGATAGCTGGGAGACTTATATGTTCTATATGGCTGATTATTCAAGTGGGAAATGTAACGTAAAGTGTTTACTGTTTTCCCAATTGTGAGCAACCGATGTGGGTTGCATATTTGGTTATGAGCAACTGGTGTGTGTTGCATATTATTTGAGCAATCTGTGGGTGTTGCATAATAAATGAGCAACATGTGTGTGTTGCATAATAAATGAGCAACCTGTTTAGGTGTTGCATATTGTATGACTTACTGGTCAGGCGGAAGAGGTAATGTAAAGTGTTTACTGTTTTTCAATGGGGTTAGTGAGCAACCTGTTTGGTGTTGCATAATTGTTATTGAGCAACATATTTATGCGTTGCATGTTATATGGCATATTGTTGCATGCATAATAACTTATTGAGATTTATTCTCATCCCTTCTCCCTTTATTGTTTTAGATCTCGCTGATACAGGAGGACCGGACCGGTGAGGCCAGGGAGGAGTTTGGACATCTTTTGGGTTGTCAGGGTATGTTATGGTTGGGAGTTGGGGGTTGTGGTTGGTGGTAGTCTTTTGGAAAAAGTTTATATATAAAACTGTTATAAACAGGTTTCCAGCGTGTCGTTTTGTAATTAAACCTGGGAGTTGATTTGTGTTAAAGTGAGCTTGTGTAAGCCTGTATATTTGTGTTGTTTACGTTTAAACATGTTTTGATTTGAAAGCAGGTTTATATATTACCTCTGAGTAGAGGGGTTATTTTGAAATGGTTTTAAAAAAGGATAATATATTTTTCAAGTTAATAAAAAAAGGTTTTTTTTAAAAGGTGTATTTTGAGGACCCTCCAGCTTAGGACACGAGTTATAGGTCCTGGAGTTGGGGAAAGCCCTCACATATGCCACACCATACTTGGCCTTTGGATCAGACCGAGCTTGGGCCCGATCTAAATGGTCCGGGCGCATCATTATCTACTCATGTATACCTGATTTGCACAAAACGGACAAGAATTGGATTTCGAAATTCATAAACCAACTTGGTGTAAATTTTAATCCGAAAATTTAACATCAAGTAGCATGCAATCAAGAAATCAATTGTGAGCATCAAGCTATTAAGCTTCGATACCAATGATAGACATATATACATATAGAGTTGTAGGATTACCTTTAATAATTAAATCTGAAACTCGTTGTGCGAAAAAATTACGCTTTTGCTACTGTTGTTATTTTTTATTTGGGCTTCCACCCAAATGAGAAGCCCAACTGGCCCATTAACTTTTGTTATGTTCCATACCTTTCTTGTTTTGAGATAGAGTTTGACTTACTCTTGTTCTCTTCCTCCTATTACGCTCCATTTGTTGTCGCTACTGGGTTTTCTCCTCCTTCGCGGTTGATTTGGTCGATAGGGTAAACTTCATATCCTATCTGATCTTCTTCTCCTTATCTCTTCTTCTGTCAGCCCCTATTTAAACCCCCCCCCACACACCCCTCATTGCAGCCGCAACACATAGAACAACACACGAGTGCTTCTTCACTAATTCACACACGATTTTGGGGTAATTATTCTGGGCTTATAGGGAGTTTTGGAGAGAGTGTTTACTGGATTAGCTTGTGCTAATTGGGTGTTTGATTCATATTGATGTTATCTGTTAGGGTTCTCTCTCACTCAAATTTAGGCGTAGTTTTGATTCTCTGTGTATGACTTTTGTGAGTACAGATTCGTGTGCGTGTGTTGCTAGGCGTGGCTAGTGGTGGGTGTGGGTGTTGGTTTTCTGGTTAGGCTGTCCGGAAGTTGACCTAAATAGGCTGGATTTTGGGGTCTGTAACTGTGTTTCTTGGGACTGCTGTGCTGCCTTCTGTTTCATAGTATTAACGTGGATCAGTGACCTTGGATTGTGGCTGGATTTCGGATCAAACATATAATTGGGCCTGAGCCGAAATAATCGAATCTAAACTCTTATACTACTCTTTATTTTCAGTTTCATTTTATTCGGTTTTTCATCTTGAATTGTTACTAATCTTCGTTCTATTTTCTTTTGCATTCTTCGCGAATCTTTTGCAACGGATTGGTAAGTCCACTCAACGGTTATGAACCCTTGATTGTCTCGATCGATTATTCAATCACCACGCTATTTTCGTTCAATCAATATCACTAGATATATACTCCCTCCGTCCCATACCTAGGTGCCTAGTTTGACTTTTCACGTAAATTAAGGAGAGAGTATTATATTGAAAGTGTTGTGAGTGTGAAAATAAAATAGGAGAGAGAATGAGTGGAGGGAATAGTAAATTATAATGGTGTTGTGAGTATTAAAATAATGTAGAAGAGAGAATGAGTGGAGGGAATAGTAAAGATTCCTTTCCATTTTAGGAAATGTGCACGTAGGTTTGGGACGCTCAAAATGAAAAGTGTGCACGTAGGTATGGGACGGAGGGAGTATTGATTATGTATTTCACTCTCAAATACAAAGCTCTCAATGTTAAATTAGAGAAAGTAATCTAATTGAGATAATATATGTAGAAGGGATATATTTTGCATGTATCACATTATAAGTGTAGAGACTATTTATATAGTTAGTTATATTTACAATTCCACTAAAATTATAATAGAACAACCTTGTAGTATAATATTTTGAACGTATCAATCAAGATACCACGTCCACGTGCATCCAAATGTGAGAATGTGAGAGTACGAACGAGAAGTCAGTCAATGTAACAAGGGCAGGCCTTGTAAGAAATGGACCAGTCAATTGCAGGGCAACCATGTGTCATCCCTTTGCTCAATTTCCTAGTAGGGTATAGAGTGTGGACGCTATTTACTCTGTCCCTAACCCAAAGAGATGCTAAATAAATACACTTGCATAATAATAAGCTTCAACATTTCTTGTCCGTAGCTTCAAATTTTCAACGGAATTAGGCATTATTAGCTATCCATGATTAACAGTCGAATCTAAGCTACTGTTAAAATTTTACTTTTTTACACTTTTTGTTGTATGTAACCTACATATTATTCTTTTCCTCTATAGCTTTACTTTGTTCCTAAACTTGCATTTCCTTTCCAAAGAGATGCTAACTATACATAAGCTTCATTTCATTTCCGTACCTTCAAATTTTCAACGGCATTAGCATTAGGCATTATTATTAGTTCGGCATTTCGACTGCACATCAGTTGAATCTAGGCTAGTACTATAAAATGTAAATTTTTCTAAATTTTTTTGTATGTAACATACATACTATAATATATTAGTTCGGCATTTCTAAATTTTTCTAGTTTACATGTGTGGTTTTGACATAACCTACAATATACTCCCTTCGTCCCAAAATGTTTGTCCCATTTGACTTTTTTGTTGAACTTTGACCACAAATATATGACAATTTAATTATGTTCATGAAATTCTAAAAATTCTTATTGATTCACCATTAATAATATTATCAACAACAACTTTTAGAATTTCATGAACATGATTAATCTCTCATAAATTTGTGGTCAAAGTTCAACAAAAAAGTCAAATGTGACAAACATTTTGGAACTAAGGGAGTAGAATACATTAAATAAACAAAAGAAGAGTCGGCCAAAGAGACTTATCATTTGAGAAATAAAGAAAGAGACTTTCATTTTCCAACCCCCATCACATGGAGCTCTCATGGCCAAACTTCCCTATTTATACCTCTCCATCCCCTCTCCAAAACTCTAACCCCCTCCACACATTACCTTTCAAACAAACAAATCCCATTATATTCTCTCTCTCTCTCTCTCTCTCTCTCTCTCTCTCTCTCCTCTTTGTCCTATGTCCTATCCATTTCAAGTTAGCTCATAATTCTTAAATCTTTTTCCATACTTGGAAACATAATTCCCACTCTTATCTTCTCCTCTATCTACATCATATAAAGAATCCCACTACTTTCTTAGATGCATTGTGGTCATTATAACACCAATCTTGATACAACAATGCCTCCTAGTACACTTACCTTCGAAGACACCAACGACGAGCTATTTGCTCGTCGTTGTGTACTGGTCAACGGACCAGTCATCATTGGGGCCGGTCCATCCGGTCTAGCGGTTGCAGCCGGCCTCAAGAAGCAAGGTGTACCTTTCATAATCCTCGATCGAGCCAATTGTATTGCCTCTCTATGGCAACACAAGACCTATGATCGCCTCAAACTTCACCTCCCCAAACAGTTCTGTCAACTACCCTATTTCCCATTCCCTCCAAACTTCCCACAATACCCCTCAAAACACCAATTCATTAACTACCTAGAATCCTATGCCAAGCACTTCGACATATCCCCACGGTTCAACGAGTCAGTCCAATCAGCTTGGTACGATGAAACCTGCGGATTGTGGCGCATAAAGACCGTCGGAGTTGATGGTTGTGGGGAGGTGGTGGAGTATATTTGTAGGTGGCTCGTGGTGGCTACCGGAGAGAATGCAGAGAAGGTGGTGCCTGAATTTGAAGGGTTGGAAGAATTTGGTGGAGATGTTATGCATGCTTGTGATTATAAGTCTGGGGAGGCTTATAGTGGAAAGAAAGTGCTTGTAGTTGGTTGTGGGAATTCCGGCATGGAGGTCTCTCTTGATCTTTGCCATCACAGTGCCATTCCATCCATGGTCGTCCGAAGCTCGGTAACTTGACTGGAACCCCACAATTTTTTTCCGGTATAACTATCTTTTTAATCAAATTTACAAAAGGGTTGTTAATTATGTGCAGGTTCATGTATTACCCAGCGAAATTCTTGGAAAATCAACATTTGAATTAGCAGTTTCAATGATGAAATGGTTTCCAGTAAAGACTGTGGACAAAATACTTCTTATTATATCAAGATTATCACTTGGGAACCTAGAAAAGCATGGAATAAAGAGGCCAAAAATGGGTCCTTTACAGCTCAAGAACACTCATGGAAAGACACCTGTTTTGGATATTGGGGCTCTAGAAAAGATTAGATCAGGAAAAATCAAGATTTTGCCTGGAATCAAGAAATTTTCCCGCGAAAAAGTCGAGCTTGTTAATGGACAAATTCTTGAAATTGACTCTGTTATTTTGGCAACAGGCTATTGCAGCAATGTTCCTTCCTGGTTGAAGGTGAGATATAAATAAATATTTTTATTTCTTAATTATTTAAAGTATTACAAATGGGTAGTTTTTCTAGATATGGATTCATGTGACCGTTATGGAAGTTGAGTTTCTGGTAGATTCCATGCACCTATATAAGTAAACAGGTCGTTGGGTTCTGTTTGGTTGTTCTGAAGCATATTCCCAGTTTTCAATAAACATTAACAATTTATTTTATTTTTATATATACTTATTATATTCAGATGTTTTTCCAAGGATAGATTGATATCTTCAAGGAAGACTGATAGGTAGCACCATGTAAGAAATAGGAAAAATGGGCTAAAAATGTATGTTTGTTGTTGAACAGGAAAATGATTGCTTTTCTAAAGAAGGGTTTCCGGCGAATCCTTTTCCAAACGGATGGAAAGGGAAGACGGGAATTTACACGGTTGGATTCACCCGGAGAGGCCTCTCTGGTGCATCGTTGGATGCTATGAGAGTAGCTCAAGATATTGGTCGGATTTGGAAACAAGAAACGAAGCATTCCTCGGTTGTTGTTTCGTGCCATGGACGATATAAAGAAAACAAACTATAAAAGTTATGTTTGTAAGTATTTAATTTTTGGACTAAAGTTTGTGTAGGGAAAACAATGTAGTATGTTATAAGATGAAAAAAAGAGACAGGTTTAGCCCTCTCCCCGGCACCGTGTACAAAGGAAGATGAGGCTTCTAATTTCAGTACTTTAGCCCATCAGTTGTGTTAATCAATTATTTTATGTTTCAGTTCCTGTCCAGCAAATGAACATTTTACCCTTAATCAATATCACATGATCATTTTCAAGTAAGTATTCTGTTACAAAATTTAACACAACGGAAAAGACTTGAATGTTAGTAGGTTGGAATGAGATTTGTAAAAATGCTTCATAGGAATAGTTAAAGTTATTTTCCTTCCCAAGTGTCCATGAAAGGAACTCTCTCTCTCTCTCTCTCTCTCTCTCTCTCTCTCTCTACCCACAATTTGGTCCACCTTGTGATTAACACAACTGATGGGCTTTAGGTCCAGAATCTGGTCCACCTAACCCAGGGCCCAATAAATATGGTGGACCCACTATCAATTATACCCCCTTCCCCCAACATCTCTATTCTCTTAAATACTATGTGATACAGACCCTTGACTGATTTGCACATAGGAAGTAGAGAAGTATACACTATCCTCTCCCGTAACAACTTAACAACTTATTTGCTTTGTTTCTAACATAAATTAAATTAAAGAGAATTAATAAAAATAGGTATTGTGAGTGGGTAGGAGAGAATATGAAAAGTAAATAGTTGTTATTAGTACGATAAGTGGGTGGGCCGTTGTGAGTATAATAATAATAATAATAATAATAGAACATGTAATTAAAAAAAAAAGACTTCTGACGCTCAAAGTGGGTAAGTTGTCACGAGAGACGGAGGGAGTATATAGTATATTGAATATTTACACTCCAAAGTCAAAACTTAGATCTCCCTTGTTGCCAAATTCACATGGTTAGAGCCCACAGGAATAACATAACATCCCCAGTATTCCCCACCTTGATTCTTTAATTCTACTATGTGATACTGTGGGTGAAATATACTCCCTCCGTCCCGGTCCCAATAAGAGCTTCACCATTTTGGTTCGACACGCAAATTAAGGAAAAAGGTAAGTGGAGAAAATGTTGTGAGTGTAAAAGTAAAATAGGAGAGAGAATGAGTGGAGGGAATAGTAAAGTTGAAAAGTGTTGTGAGTATAAAAGTGAAATATGAGAGAATTAGTGGGTGGAATAGTAAAGATTTTTTGTCATTGTAGAAAAGGTGAAGCTTCTCACGGGATGCCCTTTTGAATAATTGGTGAAGCTTTTATTGGGAGGGAGGGAGTATATAGTCTCTATGTTTTTCTTTCGTTATATAAAGCATTAAAGTTCAGCACAATATTTCACCTCTAAATAACATGTAACTCATGGGTCCCACATATTTAAGTCACTTAGCAATGATAAAACAAACGAGTCGAACTCGAACAAACAAGTTAATAACATGGCTCAATAACCATGAAGAAGCTCATAACCAAACATAAAGAATGACACACATTATCTTAATCATATAGCGATAAAATCTAGATTTTGTTAGAACTCAATTCATATTCAATGTAAAATACATAAAATGTGCATAGTTGACAAACCCGTGCCGACGTTGAACCAACTTGAAATTAGGAAGCTTTGTCGTAGATTCGAGAGTCATGAATATTGAGCGTCTCTCATTCTATCATCATCAAATACCTACATGTATATGAGTAGATAACTCAAATTAAATTTGTACAAGACAAGAAATTGGATAAATGACTTGAATAAAATTAATTCCCACATTTCCCAAACTCTCTTCCATCCACTTGTACAAGTCAAAGCTATTACACATTTAGGCTAAGACTCCCAAACATACCAACTTGCCTTATTTAAAGCATCCAAGAGAGAAAATAAATATATTCCTCTAACTCCCCAACTTGTAGAAATTCAAGACAGATGTCTCTCTTAGGCTCCGTTTGTTTAGCGTAAAATTACTTTCGAAAAATGATTCCTGTAAAATATTTTTCGAAAAATGAAAATGTTTTTCGGAAAATGGGATAAACATGTTTTCGACTGTTTCGTAAGCAAAAATTTTCCGTAAAAAAATTCATATGTTTAATGAAAATATTTTTCGATAGAAACATAATTTTATATAAGTTGAAATAGATAGGGTGGGTAGGGAAATGGAGGTGGGGTGGTAGGGTAAGAGGTGGGGATTAGTATGGGTGAGGTGGGTGGGTGTGGGGTAGGAGTAGGATAGGGTGGTGGGGGAAATATAAATGGTAAGATGGTGGTAGGCTAGGGTGGTGATAGGGTAGGTGTGGGGTAGGGTGAGTGGCCGAGAGTGTGGAGGAGTAGGGTGGGTGGTCGAGAGTACGGGAGTGGGGTTGGGTGGGGGGAGTTGTTAAAAAATAAATTAATTTAATTATGAGTAAAAAAAGTTTGATCGTGGGAGGGGGGTTGGTTGTTGGTGGGTGGGGGTGGTGAGGGTTGTTAAAAAATAATTTTAATATGAATAAAAAAATGCTTGGGAGTGCGAGAGTCGTTAAAATATAATTTTAAAATGAATAAAAGAATATTTTTTACCCGTAGGTGGTGAATTAAGGAAAGTGAGGTAGGAAGTGGGGAGTTATTAAAAATAAATTTAAAATGATTTTATGAAAAATTAAATAGGAGAGAGAATGGGGGTGGTGGAATGGTTAGGAGAGAATGTTGTGAGTGTTAAAAATAAATTTAGAATGATTAAATAAATTTTTTTTTGGAAATGAGACATTTTAAATGGGTGAATGGAAAGTTTGACATTTAGATTGGGGTGGAGGGAGTATTTTAAAATGAATAAAAATATTTTTTAGCTTTAGGTGGTGGTGGTGATGGTGGTGGTGGTGGAAGTGGGGAGTTGTTAAAAATAAATTTAAAATGGTTAATTTCTTTTTTACCCGACGGGGGTGGGTGGTGGTGGTGGTGGTGGTGAGTGGGGTGGGGAGTTGTTAAAAATAAATTTAAAATGATTAAAAAAAAATTTACCCGATGAGGGGGCAAGGGGTGGCGTGGGGTGGAGTGGGGGAGGTTGGGAAATTGTTAAAAATAAATTTAAAATGATTAATTTTTTTTATCCCGACGGGGAGGAGGGTGGGGTGAGTGTAGTTGGGGTGGTGGTGGTGGTGGTGAGTGGGGTAGGGTAGGTGGGGGGTGGGGTGGGGTGGGGGTGATGGTGGTGATGGAGGGAGAATTGTAAAATATAATTTTAATATAAATAATTTTTTTATAAAGGAGAATTGTAAAATATACTTTTAATATAAATAATTTTTTATAAGGGGATGAGGTAGGGTTTCTTCCCATTTAGTTGATTTTGTTTTTGTTTTATTCTTACACTTTGTTAAGATAATCTGACCATTTTTGAGCATTACTGTGCTTAGTAATATTAAAATTCTTGCTTTCTAATTTTACTTTATTTTATTTTATTTTATTTTATTTTATTTTATTTTATTTTATTTTATTTTATTGTGGCAAAAAGAAAGAGGAAAAACCTATTTATATCAGGTTAAAACTAAAAAGGCAAAAGAAAAGGAGGTTGCAACTTGCAACTTCAGTATATGAGCATGTGATTCCACCAGACACAATCACAAGGTAAATGACATGCAACTTCTGCCATTTTTTCCCAAATCCCAACAAGAATCTCTTTGGTCACTCACCTTGGAATAAGAAAAATAAAATGGAGCAGATACATAGACAACCCATATGACTCTCCATTCAAACATGCAGAAACCCTATATTTCAATGGCCCATGTAAATTTGTTTTTTCCATCCCCTACAAACTAGAATTTCAATTCCATACCCTTCATATCTCACTCACCCCCCCCCTAACAAACTAAAATTTCAAAAATAATGCAAGTCAATTCCATTTTTGAACCGTCGTTTTCATAGATCTCTTCTTGATTCGAAACCTTTTTTAGGGCTTTTGATTTTGATTTGATTGTACAATTTCCAGCATGTGTAACATGGGAACTACAGTTGTACTGTGTCTTTTTCCCGGTGGAGCTTCTAACATTCTGCGTATTTTTAGCAGCCACAATATTATTTATTATCAAGCACAATAGAACAAATTGGGTATCCACCAACGTTAGTTACACAGATCAGAGGAATGGATGCCCATTCTTTTACTCTTAATTCTTGCACCTGATCTAACTATCTAGTAGCTAGGTTGGAATGTTTGTCGTTCTCAGTTCTTCAAAGTAAGTACGACATGCTTGCAGAGCTGTACGGATAAGTCGTCAGACACCTGAGTCTTTTTCCCATTCTCTACCCTTTCTAATTCAGTTCACATTCTAAAAACAGCTGTCTGTGATTTTCCTACTATTTTAGTTTAAGAAGCAAACAAGAGCAAACAATAAGGATGTCGAATAGTCCCTAGACTGAAGGATACGAGGGGTAGTTCCTAAAAATCATGTGGAAAAATGGAGAGATGTGCCTAAACAAAGATCTTATGCAGATATTAATAACATATCACGACGAAACAAATATCCATCTTCATATGGAAAAGGCAGGCCAAGTACATCTGTCATACGGAATTAAGATGAGAAAAACAATAATCATCCTCTAATTATATATTCTTATGATGGTATATAATTATTGATAATGCAGCCGGATAATGTAACATATATGTAGAGATGTTCCTAAACAAAGATCTTATGCACATACTACCAGCATGAGAATACATATAAAATTTGTTCTCAAATCTGAAAACATGTGCAGTTACGCCTAGATTTTATACTAGTCTGTCAGAGAGTAACAACAAACTGTGTTCAAAGTGGCACTTACAGGAAAGAGCCAGCAGTATTCCAAAATCCATTTCAAACAAAAAAATAATATCACTTGGTGGATAGCATCTGATCAAATTCACCATTATTGTAGGCAGCCACAACTTTCTTTGCAGAAGATGGCATGTGCTGTCAGCTCTGCATTAGCAAGGATCTCAATACATAAGGAGAATTACGCTGGGTAAATAGTTAGGATAAATCGTAAAAGGCATACCTTTCTTTTCCCCATGTGTGATTTACATATAGATAGTTCCTGATAGTATGGTAATCCAGAGAGTAACGAGTAAATTTTAGACCCTTAGGGCCAATCAGATCCAAAGGAACCAAGTTAGAGCGCTGGCAATTTTTACGTTTTAATTCACATCAACTCAAGGGTTAAGAAAAAATCCTTACTAAGTTCAGAAAAAGTGCTACTCCCTCTGTCCCTAAATGAATGTCGAAAATTGAATTTGCTCTTGATCAAGAGCAAATTTGAAACTTTTTTCGACATTTATTTAGGACGGAGGGAGTATTAGATTTCCAATGAACTTTGGAGCCGGCTGAGAAGGACCCCCCCTCCTTGAGAAACGTAATAAGCTTTCAAGTTGTTAAGAGTATAAAATTGGTGCACAAAATTCAAAAGGTGAGTGTGAAACTGCATAGAGCTACCATGGCATGAACCTCCTAAAACTTCAGCATTCACAAACTAGTGTCCAGTTCTGCTTATGTGAGTCACCAAGTAGATAATGGACAATAGCAAATGGTGCAGCATGGGAGATTATAGCTTCAAAAGGCGTATGAAACTAAATACAGGTACCGTGGCAGGAATCTCTCTAAACTTTATTGTTCACAAACTAGTCTCAAGTCCTGCTCATGTAGATCATCAAGTAGATAATGGACAATAGCAAATGGTTCAGAGTGGGAGATTAATTTGCTAGCAAATTTGCACCATAAACATCTTGTTAAATTTTCTAAATTGTAGAAAAAGGGTGCAACTAATCGATCAGTGGGGAAGACAGATGAAAAGAATGAAACAATTTTCTGGAATAAACTTCTTTAGTTTGATCATCATGTTTAATTTCTTTCGTGTAATGAAAAGAATGCAACAATTTTCTGGAAAAAAAAAAATTTAATCTCAAAACAAAGTAAAATTTCAGCACAAAAACAAAGTGGTTTAATAATAAATAAAAAAGTTTCTGGTAATCCAAGTCTGACAAACATTAAACATGTCGTCAACTCAACTCAGCCTTATTCCCAATCACTTGGGATCAGCACGTTGAACATGTCCTAAATCTTGAAAATTGTCGTCTTCTAGATTTTGAATAGAAGCTCGTATATGACCCAATGATATTAAAGAAAATGTTATCTGCATCTTGTTTGCTGAGTAAGATTGTTAGTCCTTTGGTGCTTCTCAGTCCCAGAAGTAAATAAAAGTTGGGTAAACAAAGCAAATGCAAGAACTTTTGACATGGGGTGATACAAAAACACAAAATCATGTAATATTAAAATGCAGAGAAGCAACTCACCGCTAAATCATTATTGTAGTGTAGTCAAAGTCGCTGTAACAGAAAACAAGAATTCGACATGTTAAAATGGCTTCAGCTAAAACGGTAGGTACAAAGAAGAATTGTTAAAGACATTAAAATTAAAAGAGTCAACATGGGAAGTTCACATTGGGAAATAGTTGAGACACCACTTGGTAAAGCATAGATATGTCATTCATGATAAGTGGGGAAATAGGCATAGTTATAATTTAGGTCAAATCTCCACTATAAAGATTCCTATATCCACCTTGATAACAATTATTTTAACAAGAATACTAACTTGGAAAAGACATTACCAAATCTTCCAACATTAAATCATGACCTTCCTGCAACTTTTGGTCACAACTTCGGACAAGTACTTTTGTTAGTGCCACTAATATTATGAGCCCCAATTACATCATTGCCCTTGCCCGACCATGATTAGTCACTTTTCATTGTAATCCTCATACGATCAGAATACCAAGTTCTTTCACAAGCTATCACCGGAAATATCTCCAAGCCATTAACAAATATGTTAACTCCCTCGCCCCTAAATGCACCCAAGTTCAGTTATTCAAGCGAAAATTATAATAAGTAAATAACAACTTAATCAATTGTGTCCTGGCACATCTACATATATACACTTAATTATCACACCATATGATTGTGAGTGCAAATTAGAACACGATGATTGACAAAGGTGGATTTAGAAACTTTCACTAGAAAACGGGCACTCATTTAGGGAGAGAGGAAGTAAAACTAAAAAAGGTTCATTTTTTATGCTTTCATGCCCTTTCAAGTTTCAAACCACAGGTGTGGGTGTGCCCCGCTTTTGCCAGCATGACAGCAAGCACGGACTGGCAGCAAGCAAGGTTATGAAATAAAAGCAGATTCAGTTTCGACGAAGATTCCTTTTCGACCATGGTATGCATCTTCTCCAAGCATCTGACCTACCATGTCTGAACAATATTTTTTTACAGAAACTGAAGATTACTAACATAATTTCAGAACTACCAATAAAATTGGGAAGCTGGAGAAACACGAAGGGAATTGCTGTAACATCTATCCAGAAATATAACATTCAACACCTAAAAGAATTAGTCAATAAATTTACATGATATTCATAAAAAGAAAAAATCAATCTTTGAATGGCTAATAGCCACTCACAGTTTGAGAGATCGTGTAGCTACGTGCTTAAGTTTTAAAACCCAGCTCATGGTGTCAGGGAAGTTAGATCCAAACAAAATCCGCCAAATCAATTTACTAAATAATTTCTATAAGAACAGAATCCCATAGTTTGACGAGAAAAAACGAAGTTACCTCGACTAAAGCAAGAGTGTTAAGGTTAGGAGACAATGTCCGCTTAACACCTAGCAGCTAGAACTTCCTCCGGAGTCAGGGGTCCTATTAAATGATAATCACTTGCCACAATTAAAGCAGAAGAACCACTGATAAAGAATATGTTTAAAGGACAGATGAATATAAATTATCAACACAAGCCAAGTATGAAATTTATGAGCAAACCTTGACAAAACAGGCCTTGGATTAGTCTGTCTTCAGGATCACTGAGAAAAGCAGTGAAATTAACTTTCATGATGAGAATACAGATACAGACTACTTTGTCTTGTTCTGTATACCAGAAATAGGTAGCTGTACCTCTGTACACAAATGACAGCTTCTACCATGCCTATTTTCAGCATTTCAATTGCAATCGTTGTGACTATTCCAGTCCATTGGGCGCTCCTGCTGGTTTCAAATAGTTGAAATGTGAAAATGCTACGATAAAGGTAGTAGAATATGGTTTCCATATTATTGTGACAAGCTGTAACTCGTGCAGACATGATTGGGAAGATGGATTGGCAGAAATAATTTTGTGGAAAACCAAATCAAACAAATGATTATTGTAAATGCATTGCTTTATCCAAAAAGAATTATGGTTGTTAAGAATCTAGTAATGGAAATGTTCAACATTCAAAATGCTCATTTATACATGGGGGTGTTTCCATTTCATAGGAGAGTGTTTCCAATGCAAAACTTGTCTATTAAAAGTAGTTGCTTAACAAGTGCCGTTAGGGCCCTTTTAACATTTTCAGTTCAGAAAATGAAAATAAAATATCTCAACATCCGGCACTCTTTAGGTACAAGATGTAAAATAGGAAATAAGAACAATGTTTACTGAGATAAGTTCCATCACGAAGTACATCAATTGCTATCTGAAAACAAAATATACTATAACCATTTATCTGGGATTATACTGAATCTTATTCCAATGCTACTCACGGTTTGGACCTTATTTAACAGTTATGAAGCCATTACGATCTAGCATACCGATATTTCACTTACAAAGGAAATAAGGATAAGAAAAATGTTAAGATTCTTGACCAACACGTCAAAAACCACGTTACTGACGGAAAGCGTTAGATCGATTCTCTTAAACTTGGGGCTCATACCTCAAGCTGACCCCACCTAACACCCACCCAGAATCATTACAATCCTCCCCACTCCACATCTGTAGTCTCACTCTAGGTAGCCTTCACTCTAGCGGCAAGTAGCCCTTATCCTTTGGACGGCTCACACTCTGCTCTCCGTGACTCGAGCCTGTGACGTGGACCACGTGGTGGTGCCTGCTCTGATACAATTTGTTACGGATCCTTTACCAATACACCGAAATCCACGTGATTGATGGAATATTAGATCAATTATCTTAAACTTGAGTCTCATACCTCAAGCTGAACCCACCTAATCTCATACTTAGGTTGGATCCCACCCAAAATGGTAACAAGGATACTCAGGACTTGACCTGATGGCCAGAGCACTGGGACACCAACACGGAGGTCCTGGGTTCGACTCCCCCCGTGGTTAGAGTGGATGATTATCCCTCCCTAGTTAATATTAGGCGCCTCTGGGGGGGAATTTTAAGGGAATTTCTAGTGAATTGAGGGACTTATTAGTAAATTGACTCAAAAAAAAAAAAAAAAAAAAAGGATACTCAGGAATATTTGTCTCATCATTTCTGAAGCCATAGAATTCTATTGATGATTACTCTTACACAAGATAAGGAGGCAACCCGTGACAAATCTTTTACGAACCCACCATTTAACAACCCAAGACCATATATTAATCAATTTCGGTAAATTAAGTTTCACGAGGGGAAACCCAATAATCATTTTAAACTAGCAGGAGTTATGGAGAAGCTCTGGCTATGCAAAGCTTGTATTCATGGTTTCATTTATCATTTGCTCATGTCTAACATAGTAACATGTAGTGAAGTGTACTACTTAATATTATCTGCAACAACCAGAAAAGAGAATAGGGGCTACATATACAGTTGCTAAAGCAAACCGTCTCCAGGTTGCAAAATGGTTCTCAAGATACATTTCATAGCAGAAGGACTTCTGGCTAAAATATGAAGGGTGAAAAGCTTGTACGATAATGTTATCCATGCCACTTAAATACAAAAACAATGCACTTAAAACCACTCACATAGGCAAATCAAGCATTACTTCAGTATGTACAGGAACGTAGAAAATGAAGAAAAAGCCGAAGGCGATAATTGGAAAAAAGCCTTCACAATTACCTCCAACGGGTTTATCTTTCGAGCATAAAGTAGCACCTCATGAACTCCTAAGTACAAATAATCTGATGAAACTATTTTTCTCCCTCGGCCATGAACAATATCAGCGGAATACGTGATAGATAGACGAGTCAGGATTTTTCGGGATTTTTCGGTATGGGGGTACTCAAGATTATTTTGGAAATGAATTACTATAATGTAATACCTAAATATAGTTTTGAGGTGGGGAAATTTATAACATAGTGTTGTATTTGCTCAGTATAAAGGGAGGCAAAGTTATTCTCCCTCCGAACCGGACTAAGAGTCCTACTTTCCTTTTGGTAAGTCCCAGACTAGACTAAGAGTCCTACTTTGCTTTATTTCCAAAATGGCAAATGATGAATAGTGTTTTGGACATTTAATATAAAAAAATTGATAAGAAAAGAGATTTATATTGATAAAAAGAGGCAAAGTACAGGAAGATGAGCAAGAGGTCCATCTAAAAAAAGGAAACAAATACAAGAATTTTACATTATAAAATAGCAGCAAATCAATCTCTTTTCAAGTCATTAAGAGATAATCCGCTAAATTCACCATTCGTATATGCCCAAAGCAATGCTAATGAAACTACTTTATCCCATAAGAAATGCCTCGATAGAAGCTGATTTTTGAAAATCCTTGCATTTCGTTTCAACCAAATGCACCAACAAACTACAAATAACCCCGCACTCCCACAGACAACTCAGATCTTCTCCTTTAGCAAAATCTTTGTGCTGAATTTGCAGAAAAGAAGAAACATGTTCTGGACTTACCCACACTTCGTTAGCCAACTCACACAAACGATTCCAAAGGTAACGAGCAAGGCTAAAATGGAGAAAGAGATGATCACGTGTTTCATCAAACTCCTTGCAGTTAACACGCCAATTTGGAGATAAACATTTAAAGGGCCGCCCAGCTGCAATTTGTTGTTAATATTGAGTTTATTAAGCGCAAGAATCCACATAAAAGCCCGAATCTTGAAAGGAGTCTTAGACCTCCACACCCGAGAAGCAAACGAAAACGATGATGGATTGAGATTCCGAATCAAAAAATTAAGAAAAGATTTACAAGAATAATTGCCCAGAACCTCTAAAACTTTTGGACATTTATATCCTCTTCCTTTTGTAAAATGAAAAAAAAAAAAAAAAAAAAAAAAAACAATACTTACTTCTATGGGAAAAAAACGAATACTTACTACCCTCCTTTTTACCCACTTGAATCATCAATAGTGTTTGGACAATTATGTGCTCAACCCACTTGCAATTGTTTACTCATTTCTTAATGTTTTCTAAATGAGCGTGCAAACTATTGGTAGGACTCTTAGTCCGGGACGGAGGGAGTAATTTTTAATGTAAAAATCAAATTCACAAAAATATGCTAATACAAAATAGGTAATGTTAAAGAGGAAAGCGGGTAATTAGCCACATAAGCGCGCTCCTCCAGTTGACCATAAAGCACTTGAATAAAATGAAATGCTCAATTTCTGTCAATAAACTGTATAGATAGATTATAAAAGAGCCTCTGATCCCAAAAACAAGTGATAGTGGGTAGGAAGCTTCAGGATCACATTGTTCAACGATCAACAGTAAAGCAAACTCTTTGATAACCATAACTAACAATCTCGCTACGAGCCCCTTTTTTCAAGTTGTTTATGTTTTATATCCTTCATTAGCCCAGGTTCAATACAAGGAATCTCAAATAAATGAATAGTGGTAAGAAAAGAGAAGTTACATACTTCAATTCTAGACATTCCATCACCCAGAAAAGAACAAGCATTCTTCATATGGCCAATGTATCGCACAACCCGCATCGACTGCATAATCAAAATTCAAACAAATATTTCAACTAAAACGCTATAATTCAACATCATAAAACTCAAAATTTTCACTTATAGATACTAAAAAAATTGTAATTAGGTACAAAATTGGACCTGCATTGGTGTTTTGCAGGCTAAGTACCACATGGAGGAATAGGTTTGGAACGTTTCTGCCAATCCTCTCATATTTTTTTCACTGAATTTGAGTTTGAGTTTAAATTTCCATCTGCAGATTTCAATTGCCCTCATAAAACAACCAACAACTGCAATAACAAAGAAATAACGAAACGAGAGAATGTGTTATGCGTGTGCGTGTGCGTGTGCGTGTGCGTGTGCGTGTGAAACACCATTACATAAACAAACAGCGGAGAAAGATGGGGAGAACGATCAGAGCTTGGAGCTGAGAATGACCATGGCGAGAGAGATGATCTAAGGTTTCCGCCCCTTATACAACGGCGGCTATATAGTACGAGGAATACTCCCTCCGTTCCGGACCTAAATGCCTAGTATGATTTTTCACGTAAATTAAATTCACAATATTTTAGGGGAAACTAGTTTCTCCCTAAGTTATAAAAAGTCCTGTTTTTTTAAACTGATCTTATATTCGTCAAATATTTGCAAGTTGAAAAAAATTGGACTTTTTATAATTTATGGAGAAACTGGTTTCTCCCAAAACTTACTCAATTAAATTAAGGAGAGAGTATTATATTGAAAGTGTTGTTAGTGTGAAAATAAAATAAGAGAGAGAATGAGTGGAAGGAATAGTAAATTATAATGGTGTTATGAGTATTAAAATAATGTAGAAAAGAGAATGAGTGGAGGAAATAGTAAAGATTCCTTTTCATTTTAGGAAATGTGCACGTAGGTTTGAGACGCTCAAAATGGAAAGTGTGCACGTAGGTATGAGACGGAGGGAGTACTATACAGCTTGTCAATACGGGCCATCTGGGCGGGCTCGCCAAATCCCGCCATTAAATGGGGGATAAATTCCTTAGGGCCCTGTACAAAATTTATTCTTTTTTAAGGAGATTTTTTTGTAAATCTTAAATAGAGAGATTATAATTTCGTATACATTCCTCACTTAAATATCAAAACTACCCTCATGTATATAAGTCTAAGCCCCTCTCTTTCTTTCTCTCAATTTCATTTTCTCTCTTTTTTTCTCTCTCTAAACACACACACACACAGTGAATCTCATTCTCTCCAAACCCTAATCTCAACCCCACCATCCCTTTCTTCTCCGGTGACCTAAACTTCGGTATCGGCGTCTCTTGTCCTCCGTCTTCGACGTCCCTACCCTCTATTCCGACCAGATTCTCTCTATAAACACATACACACCCACACTCTCTCTATCTCCCTCTTCAAATTTACCATCGCCACCCACACCTTCGTCAAACCATTTCGCCGGCGATCTCTCTCTCTGTCATTCTCTACAACTCAGGTGAGTGGATCTACAACTCCGGTGAGATCTGCAAAGTCTAGCGTCTTCTATGGCGTCTTCTTCGAGCTCGATCTCCGACGCCCCTACCTAACCAATCTCACCGGATCTGATGTCTCTGGCTCTTGCAACTTCAGGTTCTTGCTAGCTTAAAGGAACTTCAACCTTATACTTTATATGGACAATGGCGTTGCAACTTCAGGTTCTTGCTAGCTTAAAGGAATGCATTTCTTCATTTTCCCCCCCTCTTTCCTATATCTGAAATGCGGAGAATTCTGTGAGATATGCAGCATTGTACAATGTTCAATGAAATGCAAAGGCTGAGTGAGCTTGCTATCATGAGAGAGGGAGGGAGATGTTTTGGTTCGGCTCTTGTGTAAACCTGGTCTTTGAATGGTCAAAACCTGTCTCTCATTTACATTTTATGGTTAAAATAAAAATAAGAAGCATCAACTTGCTCTTGAATACTAATTGTGATTTACTGAGTTTATAGTTGTTGTTAATATATCTGTCTTTGTTAATATAAGAGTTGTAAATGTGTAAATTATGAGAACAATTCGTTATAGGAGTTGATTAATTTTTGTTTGAAAAATTGTCTTTTATATAGCTTAATTATAAGGGGTGAATTAGTCTTATTCATTAGTTATAGGAGTTGTACTGTGTAAATTATCACATTATTATCGGCTATTATTAGATTTTTTTTATTGAAAAAATTGTCTTATAAGTCAATTAATTATAAGAGGTTAGTTGGTCTTATAATTAAATGGGAGTTTAGAACATCAATTATGAGAGCAATTCGTTGTTATTATTGAAATTTTTTATTTTTTTGTTGAAAAATTTGTCTTATAAGTTAATTATAAGAGACAAAGTAGTCTTATAATTAACTTATAAGAGCTGTAAATGTGTAAATTATGAGAGCAATTCGTTGTTATTATTGAAATTTTTTATTTTTTTTACAACACAGTTTCTAATGTTCAAATAGGTCTTATAACTAACGTATAAGACTTTTAAAGTAGTCTTGTAAATTAATTATCTTATAAGTCAAGTAGATATAATTGACTTTTTAAAAAGTCTTACTCCCTCCGTCTCACGTGAATGGACACCAAAAATATGGGCACAAGAACTAAGAAAAAGCACTATTTCCTCCACTCATTCTCTCTCCTACATTATTTTAATACTCACAACACCATTATAATTTACTATTCCCTCCACTCATTCTCTCTCCTATTTTACTATTACACTCACAACATTCTTTCCATTTTGGGCAGTCTCCAATCACATGAGACGACCCAAAATGAAAATAAGTCTCCATTCACGTGAGACGGAGGAAGTATATGTTACTTATAAGACTTTTTTAAAAAGTCTTATATGTTACTTATAAGACTTTTTTAAAAGCCTTATATGTTACTTATAAGACTTTCTAAAGTAGTCTTATATGTTACTTAAGACTTTTTTAAAAAGACTATATGTTACTTATAAGACTTTTTAGAGTAGTCTTATAAGTTAATTGTCTTATAAGTCAATTATAAGAGTAATTCGTTGTTATTATGAGAGTAATTCGTTGTTATTATTAAAAATTTTAATTTTTTTTTTGTTGAAAAAATTATCTTATAAGTCAATTATAAAAGACAAAGTAGTCTTATAATTAATTTATAAGAGTTTAAATGTATAAATTATGAGAGTAATTCGTTGTTATTATTGAAATTTTTTATTTTTTTGGTTGAAAAATTTGTCTTATTAAGTCAATTATAAGAGACAAAGTAGTCTTATAATTAACTTATAAGAGTTGTAAATGTGTAAATTATGAGATTAATTCGTTGTTAATATTGAATTTTTTTTGCTGTTGTTGAAAAAATTAAACTGAAACTATTCTAAATCTAATGACAGATTTAAAATACTTGAATGTCTAGTGACCAATATCTAATTCCCAAAGTTTCAGTGACTAAAGTATAATTTGAATTTTGTACTTGCATAGTCAGAGGTTGTAACACACGTTTTTGTTGTGTATGTGCAAAGAAGGGCATTAATGTCATTGTGTCAAGAAGGGGGTGTCTTTGGGATTTTCAACATGTTGTTTCTTAAATTGAGTTTAAATCTCGCATGAGGGGCCCTAGAGGAAGTGGGCCTTAAATGGGGCAGGGTGGGCTGTCTCAAATTTCTAGGGTACTGGGAATATGTCATCCCAACTCATCCTAACCCAGCTTGGGTTGGTGAGTCAGGCGGGTCAATTAAATAAATGAAATTTTGGCTCGAAATTGTGAATAACTGATACCAAAAAAAAAAATCACAATAGTCAAACAAACACACACTGTCAAACACAAAATATTTCAAAAGATAACAAAAATCATAGCAGTCAAACAAACACAAACAAAGATTCATATCAATATAAACTAATTTTCAAACAGACAACACAGGTAAACTTACACAAATTGCTATAAATAAAGGCAGGTAAATCATGATACTAAAAATAAAGATTTATATCAATAAAAATGAAGAGAGAGAGAGAGAGAGAGAGAGGTACATGTATGTGGATTGAACACAGTAACGACAACGAATTAGTGATCGTGATTGAGTTCAACGACGGGGATGGAAACGGCGACAAGGGCGCCGGCGTCTCCTTATGGTTTCTCATTTTCTGTTCTCTACTTCTCTCGAGTATCTCTCACTTAACGATTCACGGATTGAGTACACAAAGTCGATATATCCCCAAAATTTTCCATTAACAATAACGTTATTTTGTGGCCAAAAAAATATAAAAAATATAGTGCGGCCCGACCCGAACCCGTTTTGGCTCGCACTCATATGAGTCAGCCCAAATTGACCCACTTTTATTTGAGTTAGTAGTTTTAAAACTCAACCCACCCTTATTTTATTGTATGGCGGGGCGGACTGGCCCGATTGACCAAACCCAAATTGACGGCTCTAACGAGTACGTCGAATAGAAATACTCCACTGTACTACGGAGTATTTATCTCTCATACAAAAATATTCCAAAGATAATGGTTATTCGAATTGTTATTCACCCACTCACAATTACTTAATACCCTCGCAATGCAATTTTCAAAATAATGTCATCAATTAAAATGACCATATTACCCTTCACTACAATGTTGTACACCCGCAATTGAATTTCTTCGATATTACTTACCTATCTAATAAATATTCGCAAGATTCATTAAGTTTTCACCCCATTAAACCATAAAAACTTACCTTTCTTTACCGCCCATTCTACTCCATCGTCTGGAAAAAAAATAACTCTCCCTCACTTTCTCCTACCAAGTTTACAAAATTATCTATTCAATTTTACTATATTGCGTTAAAAATCAAGCATAGATGAAACAACACCTGATGATCAAAGCGTAAATGTAAGTAATTTGAACACTCTAAGGGTTTTTTATTTGTCTTTTTTTCGAGGTTTTCAAAAATTTATCGTACCTACGGTTCGGTCTGAATTGTTTGGTAAATGTTCATCAAACAATCTTACATAGTCCAGTCACTACCTACCGAACCTTTGAATGATATTTAACAAATATTAGCCAAACATTTGAATGATGTTCAGATAGTTGTGACCGAACATTTGAATAATGTTCGGACAGTATTGGCCGAACATTTGAATGATGTACAAATAATATTGACCGAACATTTAAACTATATTAAACATTGGTGGTTGAACATTTTGAAATTGTTCAATCAGATGTGGTCCCTTTTGAAATTGTTCCCCCACTCTTTTTCGAACATTACGCATTTAAGGTAACTTTTTTTTTTTTTGAAAATTTATTTGCAATATACAAATGCATATTCAGACAATCATGAAATTGTTGAATTTGAAGATACGATTCCAGACTTCACGCATATGCATATGTTCACAATGCCATTTTACTTTATTTCTCGAGAGAGATTGTGCTAAAACACATGCAGTTGCACTCTTAACACATGCAATTGACCTCTCTAACTCTCACCTCTATATTCTTTAGCATTTGTACTTTCACTCTTTCTGTCATTATAAAAAGTGTCAGATCATTTGTTTAAAAATATCAATTTAAATGTTTATAACTATCACATTTTGACACTCATACAGGTAGTATACAACTTTAAGGGCCATTCACTCTAAAATTCATGAGCGACATAACAAACTTATAAAATTTCTAGCATTTAATCATAAAAGGAAGGGTAAAAATGTGATTCCAAGAGTTTAGTTTGTTAAAGCCTTGTGGATCTTTTTATGGTTAGGCTACTTCTTTTTTTTTTTTTTTTTTTTTTGTCTCCCACTCCCCTATACGAAAATTAATTGTTGAAGACCAATTTCGAATAGCCACTGCAAGAATTCAAACAGCCCCAAAGCCTCGCCTTTGGTAGAGGGATGAACGTAAAGCAACGAATAGTCACCGTAAGAATTCAAACGGCCTAGTCTTTGGTAGGGGGATGAACGTGAATGGCTACTGCAAGAATTCAAACAGCCCCAACCTCGCCTTTGGTAAAGGGATGAACGTGAAGCAACATGCCAAATGATTCGCGGAATCAAACATAATACAATGTGGTTATGAGAAAGTGCAATTACCAGCTAATATTCGTCGTCCATTTACAAAAACCAAACCAGTCAGTTGGCCGGGGCACAGAAGATATCTGATTTACCAACAACTATTTAAAAAAAAAAAAAAAAAAAACAACCCCCAACTAGCCAAACACTCTTTCAGCACCAGAAAACAACATAGACATCTGCAGATAGCTAGGCCAAACTTCATTTTCATTCATTATACTTTCACCCTATTTTTCACTTTAAACACATGTACTTTTATATTATCATAAAAATCACTATACTTTGGAAAACCTATCATCCTGATACCCAATCCGTGCTCTAATCTGCGAATTTGGGGCCAGTTGATATATTTTCCAAAGTACAGTGACTTTTATGTTAATAAAAAATACAAGTGACTTTAATGTTAATAAAAAATACAATGGTTAAAGTGAAAGTACCCCTCAACACAATGGACAAAAACGAACCTAGGCAAATAGCTAATAACAAGAGAGCTTAACACAATTAGTACCCACCATCAACATACTAAACATCAGAAAAATCAGGAATATAATTGTTCCATAATTCATCTGCAATGGAGTCCCGTAACTGTGAGCTATGTTCTATTTGGTCTGTATCAAAAGGAAGGTCAAAGTTTTGTGACTCTCCATCATAGCTCTCCAGTGGTGGTTCAAATTCCAATGGCGGCAACAAATCTTCAGGTGGTGGTAGTAATAGTTCAGCAGCTTCCTGCTCGTACATTTTAAAAATCCAGTCATTTGGATTCTCTCCACGTATGTAGTTATGTATGGCACAAGCTGCTACAACTAATTTCACTTGTGTTGGCAATGGGTATGCGGGAGCAGACATTAAAATTGGGAAACGTGCCTTCAAAGCTCCAAATGTTCGATCAGTTGCATTACGTAAGAATGAGTGTCGCTGATTGAATAGCTCTTTGGGATCTTGAGGTTGGAAATCACCTCCAAATTCAAGTGAACCACCATAAGGAAGACCTGGATATGAAGCAATGAAGCCCGGAATATTTGCATACTTTGTGTCCACAAGGAAGTATTTACCTGCATAGAGTAGGGGGTCAAGATTGTTTTGGGGGGAAAAATATACTCCCTCCGTCCCGAAAAGTTTGTCCCACTTTGACTTTTATGCTCAACTCAATTAAACTTTGATCATAATTTTATGAAAATCTAAATATCCCTATGCAATTCTAAAAATTGTGATTGTTTAATGTTTTACCATTAGGAATACTATCATATAAAAAATTGGTATAATAGGGGGTCAAAACGATATCACAGTACAAATTTACCAAAACTGAAGGAGGTACTAAAATGGCTCAAGGAGGTCGAGTGACCCCCGTCCCTTCTATGTGGCATAGCCACTGGGTAGATTCATAATAACACAGCACTTCAGATGATAGACCCATCATTTCAATCATACACCCCCTTTACAAAAGGAAATTAAAAAAAGAAAAAAAACTGTCCTAATTCTCATTTGGGGTGTTAACAAAAAAAAAATGAGAGAGCCCACTTTCCTATTAGGGAAAGAAACGATGAATTGAGTCCACAAATTTAATCGGGACTCACCTTTCTTGTTTTGTAAAGAAGGGAGTAATATATTTTTGAAACTTATAAAAGGCAATCTACTCTACCTTCGGGGACCTGCAGTTTGTTGCGCCTTGTGAGAGCTGAAATAAGAACACGCAAATCTGCAGCTGACCCTTCCCAACCAGCTAGAACGTAGTAGAACTTCATATCAAATGAGCAAGCAGCCAGAACATTTTGGGAGAGAACACCATTCTTATTACGGAAAGGTCCCTGCTCATCTACGCCCACCATTACAGGCAAATGTATACCATCAACAGCTCCCACACAATCCTTGAACACGGTAACAATATAAATAAGCTTGAGAAAAAAAAATACTCACAAAGGAATACAAATTGGACTTAATCAAGACTATCGATGTTACTTTACCTTAAAATAAGGATAAAATCTGGTATCCTCGTTAATTTCTGGGGGGATGTCATACCCTGGAGGCTGAAAGAAATCTAACGAAATGGCCATAATTGCATTCAGCACGTTGTTGAAATGGCGACTAATTGTTTCGCCAGAGTATTTGAAAAGCTCTTGAACTGCTCGAGTACGTAGGTTATGTCCAATTATAAACATGAATATAGCTAATTGTTCCTCTATCTTGATTCGGTTAGTATGACGTAGCAAGCCTCTGGCTTGTAATATGTCGCATAACTTAAAGAACACATGTTTATCCATGCGAAAATTCTCCAAACATCGCTCATTTGGACCGTTTAGAACTTCATCAACAAATTTTGTACCACTGGATGACAGATTGTTAAGTTCTCTAGGTACAAGTCTCTCAACGGGACCTTCTCTTTCCTCACCAGAGCTCTCCATAGAACTAATACCTGCATGACATTATACATAATAGAGGAACAAGGTCATTAACAAGAGAAAAGCATGCATTGCAAAGGAAACCACAATTTATAGTCCAAATGTACCGATACGGGAAAAGCAACCACAACAAACATTAAAGGCATAATATTAAATTTGGAAAAAAAAAAGTTGTCACAGTTCGTTAATGATTCCAAGATACGGTAAGCAGCAACTTCAGTTAAACCCAAAGAACCATCTTTTAATTTGCTCTCAGGTCTTTGAAATTAAACATTTGTGATGACTTTAATGTTCCCAAAGAGCATTTCACTATGAAGTTTTGTTATTCAGCGAGAATGTAGAGCAAAAAGTAGACAATAATTGACAAACATGGATCTGTGTCACTTTTACTTCTACAATAGAGAGATTTTATCTTGAAAGCCCAGCTGAATCTGGACCCAAAAAGCATACCTAACAAGATAGAATTCCAGAAAACATCAAGTCCCTAATCAACTCCCATTACAAGATCCAAGATATTTGTCCCTGTGAATCAGAAGGTCAAAACACTAGCTGCTGTGGCCCAGGCAACTAACAACCGTGCTGATTTCACTTATTAGGAAAAAGGTGGGATTCATGGCCTTGATTGTCAAAATTCTATTGAAGTAACCTAACAACCCCTTCAAACTTTGTTCCATTCCAGGAGTCCATTTTCTAAAATCAACAATATTTTATCGCCCCATGTACATACTTGTTTTCAATAATAACTTAACTTTTCTATTATATTAAGACATTGAGAACCAATGTTGGAGAATGTAAGCACGGGGTTCAGTTCTTGAAAATAATTTTTCACAAATAGGATATCCTAGAAAGTGAAGTCTTCAAATTTGGCGGATACTATGTAGTCCCATAGGTCCAATAATCTCAAAAAAATTGCTTCACCTCAAATTAAGTTTGACACTAGATCAACATGTTCGATTGAAAAAGTTATACTCCCTTCCCTTCCCTTCCCTTCCCTTGGTCCAAAAATGAATGTTTGAGGGATAATTTAATGGGAAATTTACTGGAAAACACAAACAAATTCACTTCTAACTCATAAACAAGCTCATATGGAATAATCCAATCGAATGCAATAATCAAAATGTTCTGCTATGAAAATTACAATAATAATACAAGGGTAAATGTTACCTGCTGAGAAACTGAAAACAAGAGCTGAATTGATTCAGACGGAGAGAGTATCGGAATTTTGATTCAACTTGCGCGGTGGATTAAGGGTTTTGATAATCCAACTTCAATAAAGTATCAAACCTCCGTCCCCGTCCCATCAAAAAAGTTACAAATTTTTATTTTTTGATAAATTTGCCATTCAACTATGACTTTTGCCTTCATTTTTCCCCAGCCTAACAGATATTGTTAAATACTCCCTCCCTCCGTCCCACGTTAGTTGAGACTAACTTTTTGGGCACACCAATTAGTAAGTGAGAGAAAAAGTGAAAGAAAATGTTGTGAGTATGAAGAATTAAATATGAGAGAGAATGAGTGGGAAGAATAGTTAGGAGAGAGAATGTTGTGAGTGTAAAAGTGAAATAGGAGAGAGAATGAGTGGGGTAAATAGTAAAGATTCCTTTGCCATTTTGGACAGTCTCAACTAACGTGGGACGGCCCAAAAGGGAAAGAAGTCTCAACTAACGTGGGACGGAGGGAGTATTTAACAAGATATTGAAAACTTAATACAAGGGTTACAAATATAACAAAAAATTACCCGTATCTATTACTCTCTCCATCTCAATATACCGGTAGTTCTAGCACTTGTCACACATGTTAAAAAAAAATCAATACATGTCAAATAGACTAAATTATTCTTTAAATATTTCAAGTATCTCAATTGTTAAATTCTTTTGAAATGACAACTACCAAATCATAAATAAGAAGTGTAAAACTGCAAATATATTTTGGGACAGAAAGAGTAACATTGAACTGTTATAAGCAGACCTATAAAAATAAATAATTTTTATTTCTTTTTGTTTTTGTTTTTCAAAAGAAAAAAAACATTAACCTAACACCCACTTCTCCCTCATAATCCCCCTTCAGATTAGGTTTTTCGATAAACATATCATTTCATCCTCTTTCCTTGTTCTTGCATGGCCATAAACCCCACCACCCCTCGCTACTGCTACCATTGCCACTGTCACCGCCACCGCCACCGTGACTAATGCTGCCACCGCTTCCTAATCACCACCACTGTTAGAACAGAGTCTAAGTAGAAGATAGAAACAAGCAACAATCACACAACACAAGAATATATGTGGTTCACCAACTTTGCTACATTCACGGGCAGAGGGAGAGAATATTATTATCTTCTGAAAACCAACCGATTACAATCTCTAATCTAATGCATGAATTCTTGTCAAAGAATTCACAGCAGTGCAAACTCTAGATCTAGAGAAACAGATGAGCAAAAAAAAACTAGATAATATGGTTGGGGTAGGCTATATTTATATGCCCTACTCCTAAGTCCTAACCCTGCAGGGTTTTTACCCTAAAATAGATTTCTGCCGCTGATGGGCCTGATTCGGACTATGGGCGCGATCTCACCATGGTAGGGCGCGATCGCCCCGTTTCCAATTTCGGCACCCGCGCGATCGCTCCCCCTTTGGGCGCGATCGCCCCCTTTCGGCGGTCGCTCCTTTTTGTTGTGTCAGGAATTCCAAGTTTGCTTGTTTTAATCCCCTAATTTAGGCGTCCTCAACTTAGATGGCACCAAACCCAACAAACCTCCACCTTGACATCTAACCTCCAAATTATAAACATAACTCCCCCTCTGCCTCAGATGCTATCTAATAGCTGCGAACATTTAGCAAATTCAAACAATGTTGGAACTTGCTAGTCAGAACGAACTTCGTGAACATATCAGCAGGATTATCCACAGTACCCACTTTTTCACCTTAATCCGCTTCTCACATCTTAGAAAATGATACCTCACATCTATGTGCTTGGTCCTCTCGTGATGAACTTGATCCTTGGCCAAACAAATTGCACTTAAATTGTCACAAAATATTGTAGCCTGATCATGATGTAACCTAAGGTCGCTGATCAAACCTTTAGCCATATCCCTTCTTTAGCAGCTTATGTTAATGCCATGTACTCTGCCTCTATAGTAGACAATGTCACCGTAGATTGTAGAATAGCCTTCAGGCTGACAACTGACCCACCAAGAGTGAACGCATACCCGGTCATAGATCTCCTTGTGTCAACATCTCCATAGTAGTCCGAATCACAATAACCCTCAACTGCACATTCTGTACCACCTCTCATAAATGAGCCCAACATTTGATGTACCCCTAAGGTACCTGAAGATCCTCTTCACTGCTTGCCAATGTTTCTTACCAGGATTCCCCATGAACCTACTAATAACACTAACAACATTAGCAAGATCTGGCCTAGTACAAACCATAGCATACATCAAACTACCAACTGCACTAGCATAGGGTACTCGAGCCATGTACTCTTTCTCCTCATCCGATTTGGGTGCAAAGGCAAGCGACAGACGTGCATTCGCTGTACTCGGAGAATCTAACGGTTTTGTTGTAGACATGCCAAACCTCTCTAAAACTTTCTTGATGTAACCTTTCTGGGATAAGAACAGTTTTCGTTGGCTTCTATCCCTATAGATCTCCATACCCAGAATTTTCTTTGCCGCACCCAAATCCTTCATCTCGAACTCTGCAGACAGTAGACCTTTCAACTTCTGAATATCTGACTTCTTGATAGCCGCTATCAACATATTGTCAACATAAAGAACCAGATAGATGATGGAACCATCTACTAACTTATTGTGATACATACAACATTCATGCGCGCCCCTTGTGTAGCCAATCTCTGTCATATAGCTGTCAAATCACTTGTACCACTGCCTAGGCGATTGCTTGAGTCCATACAAGGACTTCTTCAACCTACACACATAGTCTTCTTTTCCCAAAACTTGAAACCCATCTGGTTGTGTCATATAAATCTCCTCTTTCAACTCTTCATGAAGAAAAGTTGTTTTCACATCTAGCTGCTCGAGCTCCAAATCCTGATGTGCCACTATTGCTAATAGCACTCTAATAGAAGTGTGTCTAACCACTGGTGAAAAATCCCATTGTAGTCAACGCCCTCCCGCTATGTGAATACCCTTGCAACTACATGAGCTTTATACTTGTCCCCCTCTGATGGTGGCATACCTTCCTTCTTCTTGAAAACCCATTTGCAAGTCACAATCTTTCTGCCCTCTAGCCTCTTGGTTAGCTCCTATGTCGAATTCTTGTGAATTGACTCTATCTCGTCCCCCATAGCTGCATGTCATTGAATGGACTCTAAACATGTAACTACTTCCTTGAAAGTAGTTGGTTGCGAAACATCGGGCTCTACTTCCTCGGTAACCTAAAGTGCATAAGACACCATGTCTTCAAAACCATACCTCACTGGAGGCTTCTCGAAATTAGCCCGTCTAGACCTCTCTTGAACTAACCCATGTTCCTCAAAAACTGGTGATGAACTTTCTTGTGCTTCTGTTTCTGTTGATAGATCCTGATTAACATTTGACTGTGAACTGCTCAACTCTGAAGTATCTTGTAGCTTCACCTATTTATCAATACTACCAATACGTGATACAACCACATATCTCATAATAAGGTTAAGCATAGAGTTTTCATCAAAAATAACATTCCTGCTTATTATTACCCTACCCTCTGATGGAGACCAAATCCGGTATCCCTTGACACCATCTCCATAACCCGTGAATACCCCTTTTCTGGCTCTCGGCTCCAACTTCTCATCATCCACATGATAATAAGTAGTACAACCAAAAGCCCTTAAATTAGAATAATCAATAGGTTTACCTGACCATACCTCATTGGGAACTTTGAGATCGATACATGTATGTGATTCACGATTTATCAAGTAACATGTTTTACTAACTACTTCTGCCTAGAACTGCTTAGACAGCCCTGCATTGGAGAGCATGCACCTTGCCTAGCCAACAATGTTTGATTCATGCGCTCTGCTACACCATTTTGATGTGGTGTACCCCTGATAGTGAGATGTCTAGAAATCCTCACTTGCTTACAGAACTCATCGAACTCAGCACTACAGAACTTCAACCCATTATCTTTCCTGAGTCGCTTGATCTTCTTCCCTGTCTGATTCTCCACTAGTGCCTTCCACTGTCTGAAATTGGTGAAAGCCTCACTCTTGTGCTTCATAATAATTACCCAAGTCTTCCTCGAGTAGTCATCAATCACGGAGAAGAAATACCTGTGACCCCTCAATGATTCCTGACGTAAAGGTCCCCAACAATTCGAGTGAATGTAATCCAGACTTCCCTTCGTTCTATGAACCCCCTTAGGAAACTTGCTTCGGAGCATCTTTCCAAGTACACAATACTCGCAGAACTTAAGGTCCTTGACCTTATGGCCACACAGAAGACCATAATTTGTCAGTATTTGCATCCTTTTAATGCTCATGTGCCCAAGCCTAATATGCCATAGCTTTGTCATATCCTCCTTGACCACTTTGGATGATGCAACCAAAACTGACCCAGAAAGCGTCTTTCCTTGGAGGAAATACAAGGAGCCCCGCTTAAGGCCTCTCAAAACCACTTCAGAACCTTTGTAGATATAAACTGCTCCACCTTTACCTTTGAAACTGTACCCTTTACTGTCGAGCTGACTAAAAGATACCAGGTTCTTCGTTATCTGTGGAACATGCCTCATATCGTTCAAAGTGCAGAACTTACCATCATAAGTTCGTAGCTTGATCGAGCCAATACCAACCACCCTGCAAACTTGTTAAATGTACAAAACTTACCACCCAAAGTTCGCACCCTGATTGAACCCATGCTAACTACCTTGGAGACAGAACCATTAGTAATATAAATATCACCCCCTTCCGTCTCCTCGTACATTGCAAATCATTCCCTGCGCGAACACATGTGGTAAGAAGCCCCAGAATCAAGAATCCATGTATCTATCATAGCTTTATCTTATTCGGTTACTAGGGCATAGTACTCCTCATTGTCTTTTGCCATAGCTGCAGTAGACCCAAGTCGCTCTCTCTTATTCAACCTGGGACATTCACGTTTTCAATGCCCCTATTCCTTACAGTAACTACAGACATCTCCAGGTATTGAACCCCTTTTAGAAGAACCCTTGTTTCTCTTACCTTGGCCCCTATTGCATTCTGTAACCAACCCTGCTGACTGAGATTCTGTAGATAAAATGCTCGCCTTGCGGCACAGATCTCTGGACTTGAGATTATTATTAACCTCTTCCAGAGTAACCGTATCCTTACCATTAATGCAGGAATCCACAAATCCGTCGTATGACAGTGGTAAGGAGACACACAACATAAGAGCATCATCCTCATCTTCAACCTTAACATCATTATTACGCGATTCAAGTAATAAAGAGGTGAACCGATCTTTATGATCCCTAATGGGCGTACCTTCCATTATTCAGAGAGAATACAACTTCTACTTCAGATACAACTTGTTGGTCAATGATCGTGTCAGATACATATCTTCCAATGCAAGTCATAGAGCACCTCCGAAATTAGTATCTACAATATCCGCCAGAACATCATCATCTAATCACCTGATGATTTTAGAGTGGGCTCTCTCATCTAGCACGATCAGTTCTGCTGCTTCCTTCCACTACAAGAAAGGAGGCTTTTTACGGCGTCCATATACGACGGCGAACACGCGTCCGCCGTATATATATTATATATACGGCGGTATGAACAGCCGCCGTAAATACCTAATATATACGGCGGACGCGTCCGCCGTAAATAAGTAATGTACGTATATTTAACGTGTACGTATACGAGATCGAGGTTATATACGACGGTATATCAGTAGCCGCCGTTTATAGGTACTTATTATCGGCGGTTGATACGCGTCCGCCGTAAATAATACCATTATTTACGGCGGTGTACAATATCCGCCGTAAATGTTATTAAATACCGGGAAACCCAAATTTCCCTATTCAGTTTCGCGGTATCTCCATCTCCCTTTCTCTCCTACAGAGCTTCTCTCCTCCATAGCTAGGGCTTGAAAATCCGACGCCGGTGACCAAAATCAGGTAGGTATAGCGTATTTAATTACTTTTAATTTTTGGTTTTTGTTGATTTCTTCGATACGTATCTCGGTCTCTCTTTCTCTCCTCCATAGCTTCTCTTCTCCATAGCTAGGCCAAGAAAATCCGACGCCTTCGACCAAATCAGCAGGTAGATATAGCGTATTTAGTTTTAATTTTTGGTTTTTGTTCTATGTTCATGGCTCATACTCTCTATTTTATGCTCCCAGTTTTAATTTTTGAGTTCATGCTACGTACCTGATAATAAGCCTGCTAGCTAGGACGGAATTGCTGTGTAATAAGAACATTCTCGGCATTAATATTTCTTTCTCATGGAATTGGTTTAATTTTTGAGTTCATGGCTCATACTGGACATGAATTGGTTTAATTTTTGGATTTTGGACATGAATGCCATTATGTGTTTTTAAGCGCTATTTTCCATTTCCTTTTGGTCTCATCTCTCTTTGCCTCCAATGTAGAGATGATATTAGCTTCGAACTGTACTCATTTCCTTGTGGTTATATTTATAGGGTTGTGGGTTCAAATAATGAGTATTGAATGTGTAGCTTCGAACCTGTACTCATTTACGGTCTAGCTTACTTAGCGATCAAGGTTGCCGGTTTGGATATGAACCAATATGTTGGAGAAAGAGAAACTAAGACGAATCAACTACTAGAATACTGTTAGTCCTTAATGCCATTGCAAAATGCCTCTACTCTATTACACCCATTTGCTACCAAAAGCAAAAGAGACTCGATTTTCATTCAATGCAACTTCTCTCTAAAAGTCCAACACTTGAGCTCTTTCACAACGCGAAATTTTAAAGCACCCGACACATTTGCAAAATCTTATAATCCTTCTTATCTCCAATATGTTCTCCCATTATTTGAACCCACAACCCTATAAATATAACCACATAAGGCACCATATATCATATATGAGGCCTACACATTCAATACCCAAGGTATAATTTAGTAACGAGGTATTGCCACTTATGTATCAATCAATAAAGTAATGAACCATACCTTTTATGCACCATTTAACCCAATAACCACATACATATAACCACGTAGAGGTATAACAACATACAAGTAACCCTACGCGTTCATAATATAACCTTGTACACCTTCTATAAAGGTTCCAAGTTCAATTACCATGTTTTATCCACTTTGGTTCAAGTTTCATAATTGCCTCTCAACCCTTTTTAAGACAATATTTAACACATTTCCCATTTCCATTTGAACCAATTCAAGTTCCACATTATTGTACTAAAGTTGTACTTGAATCCTAGTTAAAGAGTGACTTCAACCTAGTTCCTAAAAATAGTTCCAAATCTTTTGTTGCATGTGCATATTCTTTTGCACATCAACCTAGTTCCTTAAATTAGCTTCTCAATTAGGGGGGGGGGGCTTGTGAGAGAGAACGAATGAATGTTGTCATAGGGTTATACTATATCATGGGCCCAAGTTCGACTAATAGGCTAGGCTCCAACAATGTATATTATCTATATCGAGCCAAAAGTTGTACATATTTAGACTATGTTTGTTTATGAGTTTATTTTTATTCTAAAATTTGTGTCTCTCGGTCTTATATATAGGTTGTATTTTAACGTTAAAAATATCAAGTCAAGTCATATATGGACAAAAGTTGGATTGATTTGGATAATCGAATTTCAAATGAGTATTTGTGCAGGGTTGACAACTTTCTCGATTTTGCATTCTCAAAAAGTCTGTTGGTGTTAAAGAAATATATTGTCCTTGTAAAAAATGCGCAAATCGTTACCAAAAAGACCGTGCAACCGTGAGATCACATTGTATTGAAGTGGGATTTCAAAAAGATTACAAGAATTGGATTAGGCACGGGGAAGAGTACATTTCGGCGCGTAAGAATGATAATAATGATAGGACAGCTGAAGATGGCATTGAAATTGAATTGGGCGTGCAAGATTGTATGAGGCGAATGGTACATGAAGGGATGGGTATGCGGATAGTAACCGGCCGGGAATTGAAGAAATCGTACAATCGAGATGCATCCACCGCAAAGTTTCTTAGACTTTTGAGAGATCTTGATCAAGCCTTGTGGGAAGGGTGTGATAAGTTTACGGTACTCTCATTTATTGTAGAACTTATGCACTTTGGAAGGCTAATTATCGAGTGACCGATAAGGGATTTACTTCTTTATTAAAAATTTTCATTAGGGCATTGCCTCGGTCGGCGAAAGTGCCAAGTTCCTATCGTGAGGCGTACAAGATGGCTGCGGATTTGGGTTTTAGTTATAAAACGTGGGACGCGTGCATTAATCATTGTATGTTGTTTCGAAATGAAACCGAAAAACTTACTAAATGTGAAATTTGTGGAGCCTCTAGATATAAGCAACAAGAAGAAGGGGTAGCGGTGAAGGTGCGGAAACAAGTGGCAAGAATAAACTTCCCAAGCGAGGTAGCGATGAAGAAAGTATGGTATTTTCCCTTAAAGCCAAGGTTGCAAAGGTTGTATTGGTCATCTAAGACCGCGACACTCATGAGATGGCATGCCGAGAAAAGAATAGACGATGGTGTCTTTGAGGCATCCTGCGAGACTCTCGTGCGTGGAAGGAATTCGATGAACGTTATCCATTATTTTCAAGTGAAATTCGAAATGTTAGATTGGGATTAGCATCGACGGATTTAATCCTTTCGAGAACAATGACTATATCTCACGGTACTTGGCCGGTTGTGCTTATGCCATACAATCTTCCACCTTGGTTATGCATGAAACAACCATATTTCTTCTTGTCGGTGCTTACTCGAGGCCCAAAAGGGCCGGGCAACAAGATAGATGTGTATCTCCAACCGTTAATTGATGAGTTGAAGGAATTGTGGGAAGATGGTATATCAACTTATGATGCATCAAGGAACGAGTTGTTTACTTTACGAGCTTCACTATTATGGACAATAAATGACTTTCTGCATATGGAATGTTGTGCGGATGGAGCACTAAAGGTGAATATGCTTGCCCTTGTTGCAATGTGAGACCTCGAAGCACGATGGTTGGATCATGGTGGCAAGTATTGTTATATTGGTCATCGACGCTTCTTGCCTAGGAGTCATGCTTTTCGTAAGGATAAAGGCTCTTTTGATGGTACTCATGAAGTGAGAGATAAGCCCAAGTTATTGTTTGGAACAAAATTGCTTAAACAAGTTGAAAATATGGAAGCAGTATAAAATAGAAGATGTTATTAAAAAGAGGAAAAGAGAAGAGGGTGAGAAGCAACAAGCCAAGTTGGAGAAAAGAAAGGTTCCTAAGTTGTGTCACAATTGGAAAAAGAGGAGTATCTTCTTTGAGTTGCCATATTGGGCAAATAATCATGTTCGTCATAATCTTGATGTTATGCACATTGAAAAAAATGTGTGTGATAATGTGCTACATACTCTGTTAGATGCTGGGAAATCAAAAGATAATGATAAAGTAAGAAAAGACCTAAAAGAGATGAACATTCGGAAACCATTGCATCTACAAAAGCTTCCATCGCGAAGATATTATGCCTCAGGCTCGGTTCTGATGAGTAAGAAGCATAAAGACACATTCTTGAAAGTTCTAAAGGGAGTCAAAGTCACGATGGCTACTCGTCAAACATATCTCGTTGTGTACATCTAGAGGAAAGAGCTATTTGGGGTCTTAAGAGCCATGATAGTCATATTTTGCTCCAACAACTACTCCACTTTAGTTTGTTCGAAAAGCGTTGCCTACTTACATTGTAAAAGCCATCATTGAGTTGGCAAATTTCTTTAGGCAATTATCCTCGAAGGTGAATACACTGGCGATCTCGAAAAGATACAAGATCGGATGGGTGTCACACTATGCGCTCTCGAGAAAATATTCCCACCGGCTTTCTTTGATGTTATGGAGCACTTGTCGGTGCATTTAGCGAGGAGGCCTTGCTAGCGAGGCCCAATACAATTTCGTTGGATGTATCAGGTAGAGAGGTACATCCATATTAAATTTACTTTGAAAAAGTTAAATTCCTTTTTACATCTGCTTTAGCATAAGTAAATGTTTTTGTAGGTTTCTACTTACATTAAAATTATATGTTCGAAATCGAGCCCATCCAGAGGCCTCCATAGCTAAGGCAATTGTGGTGAAGAATGCATGACTTTTTGTACGCAATATTTGGATGACATTGAGACAAAGTCCAATCGTCCTAGAAGAAATGATGATGAAGGTGATGAGTTAGGCCGCTTTGTAGGAAAAGAAGAGGTAATTACCCTTGATTACATCACACGAGTACAAGCGCATAGATATGTGCTTTTCAATGCGAAGATGTTGAACAATACCTAGAGTAAGTGATTCCTTACATGAGGCTTACATTCCTTATATCTTTTATATTTCAAATTAATACTTAATTCATATTTTCAATGCTTTCGAGAATGCATCGTGTACATTTGAGGGAGACACTACCTCGTAATCAACGACATCTTATAGAGAAAGAACATAATGATAAGTTTGTTAGGCTGGTTTAAGGATTATGTAAGTATGAAACCACCTTCATATAATAGTTTCAATTTATCGTTTTAAATATTTTCTTATTAAATTTTGTTTTTTATAAAAGGTATGCACGACGAAAGATGTAGTGCCCGAAAGAATTACGAGTCTTGCATTGGGTCCTCATATGGATGCGAGGCGGTATAAGTCTTACATAATAAATGGTTTTCGATTTCGAGTGAAGGATGTCGATAGACGGAGGAAAACTCAAAATAGTGGAGTCATGCTGAATGCAAGTGTGACAAGTTTTGCAAGCCGAAAGGATAATAATCCCATTGTAGGGGATGTTAACTTCTACGGGGAGTTGATTGAGATCCTTGAAATTCGTTATAGCAACTCAATAAGATTTGTATTGTTTAAATGTGATTGGGTTGATAACAGGACAGGCAAGATGGAAGATGAGCAAAAATTTACTCTTGTAAACTTCAATCACAAGTTGTATAAGGATAATCGAGTTGGTGATGAACCATTCATATTAGCATCTCAAGATGAGCAAGTTTGGTATGTTAAAGATCCTATAGAAAGTGATTGGAAAGTTGTGATGAGGATTACACCAAGAGATAGTTTTGACATATATTCAAATGATGATAAACAAGTTTCAGATTCGATTCCACAATTGGTACCATTTTGCTCACAAAATCTGGATGAAAATGTTGCTAACGAAGAAGCATCGTGGGTGCGAGAGGGAGTTGATGGGGTCGAGATTGAAACTACTAATATCAATGACCTAGATGTTGATATGACCGATAATGATGATGTTGATATGGCCGATAATGATGATGATTAGTTTGAGTAGTATTTGTTTAGATCTTATTTGCTTACTATTTACTAAGACAATGTTATTACTTAAGTTTCATGTTTCAATCAAACTTGTTATTTTTGTATGGTTGAATATTAATATTGTTACTTCTATATAATATGTATTTGTTTAGGTCTTATGTGCTTACTATTTACTAAGACAATGTTATTACTAAAATTTGTGTCTCTCAGTCTTATATATAGGTGGTTTTGTGTTGAAAATATGCCTCCTAAGGAGAGAGACGGTAGAGGGTAGCAACAAGAGGGGTAGACAAAACCCGCCGCCCGTAGTCCCAAATGATCCCACTTCCCTAATGCATCATTGACGCCGTTTATGGGTTTGACCCAATTGACCGCCGCTCAAAAGAAAAAATGGCGGAATTTGGAGGGTAGGAAATTTCAAGTCACCACTTTCCTTCATTTGCCGGTGTTGAGGGATTTGGGTTTAGAGACGTTAGTAACAGAATTGATGACGCAAGCGGGTTAGGTAATTTCTGGGGAAGACTCCAGCTACGTATTTGAGATATTCACTTGAGTTTCTTTCAACTTTGGAGGTAGGCAAGGGGTCACAAGAAAATTCTATTCGGTTTCATATGAATGATGAAGCCTATCGAGTGACTTATGATCGGTTGAGGAAATCTTTGGGGTTGATCAGTAGAGAGGAAGCTGGGTCGAGGCGATGGGGGACTTGTTTTTTCTTTTCGGAGCTCACGGGATTGCCACTGCAAAAAAAAATACCTTAGGGTTTCCTCTCTTTCTCACCGGCTTGGAAATTATTTTACTGAGAGGTCTATCTATGTCTTGGTTGGCAAACGGAGAGCCCGCTCAATTGAATGTGGCTATGGTAAACCTTTTGCGAACGGGGTTGAGGAGTTTTCGGGTGATTCTGATTGGGTTGATATTTTTGTTCGGAGATGTGAGGCATTTGCCCTTACCAAAAAGGAAACATATCAATTGGGGGGATGATCACATTGATTGCTCAAGCTTGTGTGGGTGAACCAAAACCCGAGGCGATGAGATTGATGGGGGCACGAGTTTTTATTACGGAGGCGGCTAGTCTGTATGACAAGTTTGTGAGGGACCGGAGGGCGACGGATAACGGGTCTTTATTGTTTGAATATGGTACTCCCGGGAGGACGGTCCGTTGCGGGGTAGGGGCCACGTTTCCGAGTGGTGAACGGGCCGAGCATTGGCGTATGCCGGTGTTGATGATCAAATGGATCCCGTTGATGAGGAGGATGATGAGGAGCGGGAAGAGGAGGATCGGGAGAGACGGGGTGGTCGGGGAGGAGAGCGGGACCGGGAACCCGGCGGGGTTCTTTTGATCGATGGGATACCATGAGGACATTTTGGAGGAGCGGGAGCGATCGAGGATCGCTCGGGAACGAGCCGACATGCTTTGGAGGATGCTAGATGGGGGAGGTTATCGCTCGGGAACGAGTCGACGGACTTTAGAGGATGCTAGATGGGGGAGGTGCGGGATCGTTTTGAGGGTTGGAAGATGAAAGCGCCATTTTGGGAGCCCGGTATACGCGTTGGAGGCTTGGGCGAATGCGATGCGAGACGAGCCCCGGAGTTACGAGCCGGTTTCGGAGGATTATTTGACTACGATGCATTCGAGAGCCACTTTGCTCGTGCACGAGGCGTTCTTCCCGTCGAGACCTACTATCGGGGACAAACCTCAGGCTCTCATCGGTGATGTTATTATTGTGATGTTATTATTATGTTTCATGCTTCAATCAAACTTGTTATTTTGTATGGTTGAATATTAATATTGTTAATTGTAATATGTATTTGTTTAGATCTTATTTGCTTACTATTACTAAGACAATGTTATTACTTATGTTTCATATTTCAATCAAACTTGTTATTTTGTATGGTAGAATTGAATATTAATATTGTTAATTGTAATATGTATTTGTTACGCTTCTTTTGTATCATAAATCATATCTATTCCATTTTTAGGCGGTGCATTGCCAATGGTATTTCAATAATGAGTGCCGACCATTTGCTTATGGTTTGACAGTCGTTTCCTCGCGGAGGTGACAAAGCAAGTGTTTTCAGACCTTGAATCGAGCAAATATCAAGTTAGTCCTTTACTTCCTTCTTCATTATCACTTTGGGATGTCCCCGCCCAGCTTCCCCACCAATTCGGTACCCGCGGGAGCCCCAACCCCCCGTACTATTTTATACTTTGATTGTTTATCGACCAATCTTTATTTGTTCATTTTGTTTTTTTAATTTTTTTTACCATCTCTCCGCTATTTTAATTGTTTCCTCATCTCTTTATTGATGTGACTATATAAATATTTTTCAATCTAATCTACGGTCATTTCTCTTAATCTTTCTCTTGGATTTCCAAATGCAATATAGTAAGATTTTTTGGTTTTCTCGAGGTGCTTTCTGTTTAATCCTGGATATGAATTATATGATAATTCTAATGTTCCAAACAGTTTATTGGTGTTACTACCATTTACATAGACGCATTGAGAGTGGTTGTGACTTGGTGGGTGTATGTTCTTCCTGTCTAGTCTATCTAAGTTGGTGGTTGTTTGGCAAGATTTGATCTAACAAGCTTGCGATGGAGTCTGTTCATATTCTTGAGTTCTGCTTTGTTTTTCTTGGTTGATTTTCATAACTTTTGTAGTGAAAGTATGTCAGGTCCTATGTGTTCTTGTTTATTTGATTGAATGAAGTTTATGTACGTAATCCAATCAAATTAAAAACTTTTCCAAGTTACTTTAACTTGGGATAGAATAATGCCGAATTGTCGATGTGTATCTACTAATCATCACATATTTCTCATATCCCACTTATATGTTCAAAATAATACTTTGTGCCCTGAACCTTAAGAAGACTGCAAATATATGCTTAGAACCTACCTTTAAGCTTGTTCTTAGCACGAAGAGCTCGTAACAACCTGAGCCCAAAAGCGCTGCCCGCAATGTATGCGCCACAAAGCTGGCCCACTAAACGTCTTGGTCAACTAGGTTCACCATATGCTTCATGAATGATGGTTGGTGTCTAGCGTGTAGCTGGGCACAAAAATGCACACTTCATTTCCACATCTAGTTGATTTTGGAATTGTTGAGTATTACGGAGGCCTGCTTCCCCCAAAGCCATCAACATTCCCTTTTAGCTTGCTTAGTGAATGAATGAACCTTGTCATAGCCCTTCCTGGAAGCTAACATTTGCTGTTCGCTCTTAAATTTAACCAAAGCCACTGGAATCACTACAGACCTCAATTTAAGCTGTCCTACTTCATATGTAGGTTACTCGTTCTCTTTTATCGTTCCATTGGTTCATTTTCTTTTTGTTCATATAGTTTCAATGTTAAGGATACTTGAGGAATTTTGTGTTTTCCTGGATGTGGGTTGTTTAATTAACCTATGAATATCAGTTAAGTGCTGTTGGATCTTTACTTAATGTCTTGTAAGATGCTTCATAAAAGTTTAGCTCTCCACAATTCTATAGTTCTTCGAGACTCCCAGTCTTTTTAACTTGATTTATACTTTCAGTGAGATTGCTTTCGGTGCATTAATGAGAAATAAACTTGAAGAGATTGTTTAAAAGGCCGTGTCAAATCCTAAGTGCGGAGTATACTCCACAATTCTATAGTTCTATTGGTGTTTGTGTATGTTATTTACTCTTTATGTCCCAAAATATTTGTTGTTTTAGAGATTAAAACTTGTTCCAAAATACTTGTTGTTTTATTATTATCTAGGCATTTTATAGGTCTTATACATGATACATAAGACCTATAATAAATTTATAGATCTTATACATATATTATAAGACTGTTTTTTTGGGTCCTTTACTTGGTTTATCCAATTTTTGTGCTATAATTGAATTGTCATATGACAGATATGCCGCCAAAGAAAAATTTATTACAGTGTCGACTCGAACCCTAAAGGAAGAGGGTCAAGCAAAACCAACCCCCAAATGGGGTAAAGAGAGATTGAACATAATATGGAATAATTATGGTCAACCAGTTGGTGGGGAAATGGCAAAATTAGCTACTCAGATAGGAATTTTTGCTAAAAATGGGGAACATTTCCCATTAACTAGAGAGTGGTCTCAGATGGACCATGAGTGCATAAATAACGTATGGAATGACGTTCTGGTAAGTTGTAATCCATATTTCTTACATAAATCTCTAGTACGTAGTCAAAAGTCTTATGATTCTCTAACAATTTTTTTTTTCTTTGTTGAATTGTGTATATAGGAAAATACAAATGCTCCTCCGGAGTATTACCCAGGTTATGGTTCTTTCTCTCGGTAAAGCGTGGCGTGATTGGAAATACCAGTGAGACAAGCATATAATAAGTATTACTCAGTTATGAATATTACTCAGTTATGACTTTGTTATGAATATTGACTCAGTTATGAATATTACTCCGTTGAAATCTCATTATAAGATGTATGAATCCGACCAAGACGCATTGGCTCACCCACCCCGTGGGTGAGTTGCGGATCAATGGGCTGCACTTGTTGCGATGTGGGGTACGAACAAGGCTCGGGTATATTTCAAATTAATCTCAATCTATTATCGTGAATGTCTTATATAAGTAGTCAAATTAATACTAATATTATCTTTTTTTTTCCAGGAAATATCAGAAACAAATAAATTGAATCGAGAAAAGCAATCGTGCCTGAATAGGACCGGAAAAACGTCCCATCCCAAAGTCATCAAAGAGGTTTGTCATCGTTCAATTTAGTTCTCAGTTGTCAATTCAATTAATGTTTCTTTTTGTATCGTATATAAATATATTTTTTTTGGTCAAATGATTCTATTATAAATTGTAGAGAGACGACAAGGGTTTACCAACTGATCGCGTAAGCATTTTCATACATACGCGCACGGGCAAAACACAAACAGATCAAGAAACCACTCAAATGATTGTAAGTTAAAGTTTCAACCTTTTCTGTTTCAGTTTTGTTATTCTATAGAATACTTTTTTCATTTCTAACTTCATTTTCATAATATTAATTAAAGTTAAAACATTTATATTGAACATGTTGTTTTTGTTACAGCAAACGCTTAATGATGCAATTGAGGAGCTGCTAGAGGAGCAACAAAACTCTCCCACGGCGCGTGAAAATATTTTTGTTGGTATGATGGGCCCTGATGACCACGGGAGAGTGCGATGTATGGGAGGCGGTCTTAACAAAACTAAGGTGTTTGGTAAATCCCCAACTTCTCGGGCAATTGTATTGGAGGCAGTGGCGGGGTCGAGCAGATTTTGAAAGGCAACTTCAGGAGAAACGCCGACAAAATGAGGAGGAACGCCGACAGCTACAACAACAACTTCGGGAGCGCTTACAACAACAACTTCGGGAGGAACGCCGACAGTTACAACAACAAATTGATGAATTGAAACGTTGTTGGATGGAACGACGTGGAAATGACGGTAATGAATAGGTGTTGTGGATTTTAGACATTGTGTATTTTGGATACATTCAACAACTAATAACTTTTTTGTATAATGGTTATTATGTCGGGATACATTCAACATTAATTGTGTTAATATGTAGATTGTAAATATTGATTGCATTTGTGTATTTTTGGTTATATACAGTTTTATTTGTGTGTGTACGAGGTTGAATTTGGTTTTTGTGAATGTATTTTTGGGGGAAAATGAATTATACAAAGTCGGGAAAAAAATAGGCTTATTTACGGCGGTGACTAAATCCGCCGTATAAAGACGGGGATGACTCGTGCCCAAAGGGGGACGAGGGAACCAAGAGGGGTGTAAATGGTACGACTCGTGCCATGGTAGGCAGTCGTCCCTATTAAGGTATTTACGGCGGTGACTAAATCCGCCGTATAAAATGGCTTGGACGACTCGTCTACAAAGGGGGACGAGGGAACACAGTGGGGGTGCGGTGGGACGACTCGTTACAGGGAGGACGACTCGTCTCTTATTTACGACGGTTACACATACCGCCGTATAAAGATCACCAAAATACGCCATAATATACGTATGTATTTCATTTATATACGGCGGTGGTATGTCAGCCGTATATAGTATTTACGGCGGTGATCCCGCCGTATATAGTATTTACGGCGATGATTTATACGGGGGTCTATTTACGGTGGCTAGTCCGCCGTAAATACTATATACGGCGGGGCGCGTGGTATTTAAGGCGGATTTTAACCGCCGTAAATAAGCCTGTTTCTTGTAGTGTTCTCAGCTGCCTTCCCCGAACCCTCTACTGTTGCAGTCGCTACAGCACCTATGGAACCCGCTACCGCTTTGCCCTTTGAATTATGGCGATTCCTGATTGCAGCAGCCACCGGAGCCCACAAACCATTGTCTCTCAACAAAGCCTTCATCTTGATCTGTCAAAGATAAAAACTATTCTACACATTGAACTTGTCAACTGGTGATTCGATTTCTGATCCCATCTTCTTCTTCTGCAGCAGAAAGCACATAGACCTTTATCAACCTAATCGGCATTGACACCAGTTTGTTATAACAGATCTATGTAGAAAACATAAAATAAATCAATCACACAACACAACGATATACGTGGTTTAGCAACTTGGCTACGTCCACGGGTAGAGGGCAAGAATATTATTATCAACTGACAATCACTAAATACAATCTATAATCTAGTGCACGAATTCTTGATCACAAGAATTAACAAATGTGCAAATCCTAGATCTACAGAAACAGAGAGACAAGAAAACCCTTGCAACACCTACAATTATTTATCTCTATCACACTAGGAATTACAACTTGAAAGACTGCTAGGGATAATGCTTATTTATACCGGCTATTCATAACCCTGCATGATTTTCTAACCCTGCACAAAACTACCGCTGATCAGGCCTATACCGAGGTACCGCGCGATCGCCCAAAGGGAGTGCGCGATCGCGCCCTTTAGACAGTAATTCCGCGCGATCGCCCCCTTGGCTGGGCGCGGTCACTCCATTCGGTCAGTCATATGAATTACTGATTTGCCATTTATTCGATTTCATAAGTTGTTACCAAGTTAAATGACATCAAACGCAACATATCGCATGTGGGTAAGGGAAGTTTTGGGGAAGGGGAGGGGGAGGGCTATGGGCGTGACGACTGGGGAGGGATAGGGAGGCGAGAGGAAAAATAGAGGCGATAGGAGGCGAATAAGGAAGATAGGAATAGAAGGGGAGAGTTTAGATTTTAGTGGTTTTTTTTTTCTTTCTTTTTTCAATTCAACCCCCACAGTTTATTAAAATAAAAATCAAATCCTATAGATTATTGTTTATTTTTTAGACTAGACTACCTAATGCACTCTTTAAAATTTAACGATAATAAAATTGACGAGCTTAGGCAACAAAATTGAGATTAGTCATCAAATTCATAAAAATGTAAAGTTTTGTTTTTTTTTTTGTTTTTTTGCAGTCCTTTTTTCTATAATAAATAAATATGACATCGCTATTTCTAAAAAAATATTAAATTGCTATTTTCAATATCAATTTCAAATTGTTCAAAGTAAAATCGCTATTAACATTCGAGATATTAAAAAAATTGTAATTCGTATACTTTCTTCGTCCCATGTTAGGAGACAAAAAAATTGGAAACAATTTTAAGAAAAAGTAGGAGACATAATTAATGGAAGGAAGTGTTTGTAAGTATTAAAATTAAAATAGAAGAGAAAATGAGTGATACAAATAGTAAGTTGTTTGATGATATTAGTATAAAAATAAAGTAAAAGATATAATGAGTGAGATGGATAGTATACAAACTTTATCAATTTGAACGCTCTCAATTTATTTATTCAGCTGAGACGAACAAAAAAGGAAATAATTCTCAACTAATCAATTAATGGAGTACTAGGAAACAACAACAAACAACCGTAAATTATAGGGGAAGGGGGAAATAGCACTTCAGTGCCACAAAGTTTACACGAAGTTATAATTTAGGATCTAATGTTGCAAATTTTTGCAATTTAATACACTATATTTATGTTATGTTGCAGTCAGTAGCGGCCCCAGGAATTTTCGCTAGTGGTGCCAAAATTTAAAAGTTGATAATATTTTTTAAGAAACTAACAGACATACCACATTTAAACATACTTAGTTTTAAATAGAAAAACATGAAAATTACTTGATATCCCTTGTATGTCTTAGCCTTTTAGCATTCTGACTTCAGCTATGGTTCTCATTTAAAAAAAAATGCTCTCTTTGCTACAATCAGCACAACAAACATGGATAAACCAAATGCACTACTTGATTAAATCTAACCATGAATAATGAAGATACTTTAAATAATACAAATGTAACTCAACAAATTCACTTGATCTTTATAGTCCAACGAAAAAAATATATACAAAAAGATAGTTTATGAAAGAATGTCAAAATAAGAAAAATTAAAATAAACAATACATACAATCTTGTGGTATCACATTTGCAATCAGGAAATTGAACAACAAAATTTAGAAAATCAGTTTTTTTTTAAAAAAAAACGCAAATAAAAACCCTAAAAATAATTGGAGAAATTTGAGAATGAAATTAAAAAACTTTCATCCTCAAATCACTTCAATATCTGAATAATGAAAGTATTTACTTTATAATTTCAATAATGAACAAGAAGAAAGAAGATATGAGTCAGAAAAATAAAAAAAAATTACTTTACACAATTGTGCTTTGAAGAATCGGTAAGTGAACTGGCAAGTGTTGTGCGAGAAATCGAGAGATTAAATGAAAATAGAGTAGAAAACTTTCTCCCTTTTCGCATCTTCTTCATCGTTCCGCTATGGAATTCGGATGTGTGTGTGAGTCGTGCGTGTGTTCGTTCGTGTTCTCCGTTCTTTCTCTTTCTCCTCTTTTCTGTCTTTCGCTTTAATTTTTTGATTTTATTTCATTTTTGCGTTTTTATGTTACAGCGTAGGAAAATAATTTTTTTTTTTTTAGAAAGTTGACTGGGTGCGGTGGCCCTCACTCGTGTTAAGGTAAGGCTGCCCCTGGTTGCAGTCCAAGGAAAAAAGGATTACACTTGACGAAAGCTAAAAAAACAGATGAAAATTGTAGCGACATCTTTTAAATTCACATTGTTAGCCTCTAAAATTTCTTATTTTATGAATATATATATAATAATAATAAATTTTAATAAAAAAACATTACTATTCAATCAGCATATAAATAATTTTAAAATACATATAAAAATATTAATATAAGATATTTAAAAAATATAGAGAAATCTTAAAAAGAAAAAAAAATAATTTTCTATTTACATATTCTTTAAGTAAAATTTTACCCCCTCCGCCCAAAAAATATATTATATAAAAAAGTACTTATTTTAATATGGCGGATTAGATTATTTGAGTAAATAAGGAAGGTGGGAAATATATTTGTTTTCTTTAATCAGAAATAGTTTAAAAATTACTATTTGTATTTTACTTTCTCTTTCCTCTAAACGTCCACCCACTTTCAATTGTTTAATTAAAATTTGTTTTTATTATTTTATTAATAATTGTGTATGGTCAAAGTAGAAAAATTAAATTGGAAAGGAGTGATTATAATTTTCTGGAAGAATCTGTAAATAAAAATTTATTGAAAAATATTTTTTTCTTTTCTAAGATTTCCCTATTTTTCATACAATTATATTAAATTTTTTTAAAGAATACATATTATATTAATATTTTCAAAATCATTGATATATTATTATTTAATAGTAATTTTATTTTATTAAAATTTATTGTTACAATATATTTTCATAAAATATGAAATTTGAAGGACTGAAAATGTAAATTTAAAAGATGTTCATTTCACTTTTCTTCGATATGTTATCTTTCGTAGATTCTCATCCATTTTTGCATTGAATTATAAAAAAATGTGAACATAGTGTATTATATTATAAATATTACTCCCTTCGTCCCATATCAAGGGTCCTCGGGGAAAATTTCATGCTTTTTAAGAATTTTTTTTTTAAAAAATGAATAAAAGTTAAATGTGGGATAGGAAATAGTAGTAATTAATGATTGATTTTTTTTGTAAATATGTTAACTTTATAAGGGTATAATGAACGATTTTTTTGTAATATGGGGTAGGAAATAGTAGTTAATGATTGGTTTTTTAATAAGAGAGAGAATGAGTGGGAGAAATAGTAAGTTAATGATTGATTTTTTTTTAAATATGCTAACTTTATAAGAATATAATGAATGATTTTTTTCTAAATATATTAAATTATAAGGGTATAAATATATTCAAAAACTTGCCATTTATAAAAAGAGACTCTTAGTTTGATATGAATAAAAAAAAAAGGGTTAATTACAAATTAGGGCCTGACTTTTCATATAAAGTCCCCAAGAGGGGCCTGACTTTTTTTAGCTATTTACCGCCCGACTTTACATTTTTTGATCAAATCGGGCTTTTTGACGAATTTTGTTAGAAAAGTTAGTTAAGTGACGAATTTTGGACTAAATTGAAATGCAAATTAGTTATTAAGGACTGTAATGTAAATTTTTAAAATTGATGACCGTTACAAAATATTTTTTAAAAATAATATTTTTTAAAAATATAATATATTGTGAAAAGCTGTAATTTTTTTTATAATTTTTAAAATATGTTAAAATAAATGTTATAAATATAAAAACTTTTGTATTTATAAAGAAAATAGTATTTTCTTAAAAAAAAATTAATTAATTATTCACGTAAATCTTGTAATATTTTTTTATGTTAAAAAATAATTAATGTTCGTATATTGGTATTAAAATACCTTTAATGTTTTAAACAAAAGAAGTAAGTTGACAATAGAGTTAGGTTAAGTTGACCTAACTAATGTTTAGTTATACAAATAATTAATGTTCGTAATTCGTCACTTAACTAATGTTTTAAAAAATAAGAAAACCTCCCCAGGGGGATTTTGACATAAGAAAATTTTAATGTTCGCATATTGGAAAATAATATTTTTAAAAAATAATTTTAAAAATAAGAAAACCTTTAATGTTTTAAAATTTTAAAATTAATTTATTTTAAAAAAATATTTTATTTTTTTTTTTCAAAAAAATGAAATTGTCTTTAAAAATACGTAAATCATAAACAATTTATTTTTAAAAATTAGTAAAAAACGGTATTTTACAATTTTTTAAATAAAATTTTCCCTCCACCTCCCCAGTACTCATAAACACCACCGCATCCAACCCACCACTCCTCTCCACCATCGCCTCCGCGCACCACGACCCCAAAATTTTTACAATTAGTAAAAAACGATATTTCACAATTTTTTTAAATAAAATTTTCACAATTAATTAATTTATTTACTCTAAATTGGAGAGAAGATTTGGTTTTTTTGGGGGTGGATTGAACGGAGACGGTGGGACACCATAGTGGGGCCTAGTTTTTGAGGTGGACAAGGTATTTATTTTTTTTAAAAAAAATATTACAAGATTTACGTTAATAATTAATTATTTTTTTTTTAAAAAAAATACTATTTTCTTTAAAAAAACATTTTTTTTATATTTATAACATTTATTTTAACATATTTTAAAAATTATAAAAAAATACAGCTTTTCACAATGTATTATATTTTCAAAAAATATTATTTTTAAAAAATATTTTGTAACGGTCATCAATTTTTAAAAATTTACATTACAGTCCTTAATAACTAATTTGCATTTCAATTTAGTCCAAAATTCGTCAGTTAACTAATTTTTCTAACAAAATTCGTCAAAAAGCCCTGATTTGATCAAAAAATGTAATGTCAGCCCTAAATCGCTAAAAAAGTCAGGCCCCAATTGGGGACCTCATACAAAACTTCAGGCCCTAAATTGTAATTAGCCCAAAAAAAAAAATAGGACTCTTGATCTGAGATGATGGAGGGAGTATAATATTAGATTTAGTAAGTTGATACAGTAAAATGCTAGTATGTCCTAAATAATAACGAGCACCAAATACGTCATTGTATTATCTGCAGTATCTACCAAAATTGAAATTGGCATGCTTACAGAACATTTTAGGGGAACAGAGAAAGGCAGGCAGGGAGATCTACGCAACACCCCCGATTTCTCCTCTCCGATTAGATCGGACCATTTGTCTGCTAATTTAGGGTTTTATCGTCCCTATTTTTTCAAACATTCTCCCGTTTTACACACCATTTGATCAATTAATTTTGATTTTCTTATGTAAATGTATTGGTAAAGCTTGATCTCCATTCTATTGTAGAGTTTTATTAATGCTTGCTGGTGGATTTAATTTTTGAGAAATTTGGGAATTTTTTGAATGTATGGCGTCGGTTCAGGTGTTGCCTAATTTGGCCACTTTGGCATCAAAGAAGGAGCAACACAAGGAAGCTGGAAGAAAACGGGTAAGCAGTTTCTGCATTTAAAAATTTGACATTTTGGTTCTGATTATGACAACGATTTTGATGTTTATGATTATTGCTTGTTTGTCAAGTAATACAGTTAGATGAAAGAGCAATGCTAGGAGTACAAATGGTCCTAAAATCTTGCTCACAAAATCCTAATTGGTAATCATTGATTGGTGTTGAAATCATGTAACACTTGGGCCCACAATTTAAACAATCAATCAATGATTGCCAATAGGATTTTGTGCCCCTAGTATTATTCTAGATAAAAAGGGATTATCTGAATTGGGTGGTTTTTTAGCTGTTCAATTTACATTTTAACCTAGCGTGTGTATTGCTGTACATCTTAGATGTGTGCCCTCAATTGAGTTTGTGCATGTTAATGTAGCTAATAGACTAAGGGAAGCCAACCTGTTGGTGGACTTTGCTATCTATGTTATGCCTTTGATAGCTTAAACTTGTTTTTGTTTTTCCTTTTGCCTTCTCGATTACTTATCCTTCTTCTTGTAATCTGGTTTTATTCTAGTATAAACTCTCTCCGTCCCACTAAAAGTTACACTTCTTACCCAAAAGGTTGTCCCACTAAGAATTACACTTTCCCCAAATAAAATTTTTAAGATGCTTCTTTATTCAATGAGACCCACTTGCATACTCACAACAACTATTCACTTACTATTCCCTACCCACCTTCTCTCTCCTACCTCACTTTTCATACTTACAACACTTACACCACTTATACTTTTTCTTAATCCCCGTCTCCAAAATTAAAGTGTAATTTTTAGTGGGACGGGGGAGTATGTCCTTTTTTGTCTTATCAAAAAAGGAAAAGAAAAGAATAGTAGGCTTTGGGTAAAAAAAGTACTCTGGCAATTGAAGAGATGGTTTAAATAGTATGAGCTAGAAATTACCTCATTAGATCCACTTATCACTTAGATGAGCTGATGTTCACCTCATGACTCCGTGTCAAACTCGTGAAGTTGTTGCAATGTGTGTCTACCATATTAATCTTGGCCCCTGTTAAACATGACACAATACAAACTAAAAAAAGCTAAAACCTTGTTTTTGTGCTGTTGTTAAAACATTTCATTGTTTTTGTTCTCACAGTTCTGATTTCAATACTGCGTAAATTAAAGATGGAAAGTATTTGATTGATCATGATGCAATCTTTATTATTATGCTAATGAAGAACGATGCTTCAAAATGTTTACGGAACATGTAATTGCGCATCCAATTATAACTTTCCAGTTTATTTTCTTGATTTAATGTCAGATACAACTCCCAGTTGTATTACCTTGGGCCCTAAAGGCATTTTTCATTTTAAAGCGAAATTCGCTTATTTCAAATATTTGACAAAACTAAATGTAGCCACACTGCCTAATTTGTAGTTAAATTCTTTTCTTGAATGTCTGAAATATATGCACTTCTGAAAGCTTATTAAGTACATTGACACATCTTCAGATCTGTTCCTTGGAGAGTCTAACATAAAATCAAATTAATAAAACAATATTTATATTTGGGATTGTGAACAAGGCCTTGTAATTTTGGAAAGCACAACTCTATATAGTACAAACTCTTTGCGAGTATATGACTAGTGGATGAGATCCTCAAGGGCTGTCTAAAGATGAATTGGGAGACATCATCTCTAGCACGCGTCTTATGTCCGATGCAGCTTATTTTAGTTGGGTATTCCTGCTTCGTGGTACACCTAACCTGAGAATCAAAACGTCAGTATTTTTTGAGTAAACACGACTAGGGTATAGTGAGCACCTGCTATAGTGATGCCGTTACCACTGTCAGAACTATGCTAGAGTGTTTGCTTCATTGCTTACTATCTTTGCATTTATTATGCCATGGATGCACTATGATGAAGTTTTTGAACTCCAAAACAAAATAACAAACGGGAGCAAGGAAATGAGCTAGAACGGTTGTAGATCTGTCAACCTCAGTGAAGCTAACCTTAACTAGGAATGCGGAATGCCCAATCTCTAATAGTAAAAAGAATCTCAGTATCCCAGAGAGCCTAAAATTCTCCTTGAATTAAAGCCCATGACTCCTTAGAAATGTTTTTTTTTTCTTTTTTCCAGTCTCTCCTTTCTCTCTTTGCATTTCATCTTTCACTCTTATCCATATGCTAATCTATGGAAAAGTCTTTCCCTTGTTTCTTCTCCTCCAAGGACATTAGAATTAACTTATTATCTACCATTTTAAAGTACAAATATCTATACCGCATCATTTGCTTAGTGTTTTTGGATATAATATATCTGTGTTTTTCGTTTTGAAATATTTGCGAAGGAGGCTTCGGGGAAGGAAGCAGTTTTAAATATGTAAGACAACTGAATGTTGTTGGAGTGTTAATAGTTACTCTTGCTTGTGGTTATTCTATGACTATCTAGCTTGGTGGTCACTCGACATACCCTTTTAGTCTGCATGTGTGGTTTTAGTATTGTGAAGGTTTGTACTGGTATGATAATTTTCTAGGACTGTGTAACCATCGTCCTTTGTAGCATTTTTTTTTCCTTTCTGAATCTTTCACCACAATAAATCCTAATGCCTTATGTGTGTGTGTGTTTCTGTGTGTGCATGTGTACATACACCTACACCCACAGCCTCATATTTTAGGTTTTAAGATATCTTCTCACTGTAACGATGCAGTGTAATCTAGTTTAGATGTCACTCAATTGTCTGAACATGTTTTGCGCCACCTTTAATAGATTATACTCCCTCCGTCCCGCCCGAAGCATCACCTTTTACCCAAATGGGTGTCCCGGTAGAAGCTTCACCTTTCCTAAAATGGAAAAGGTTTATTAATATTCTATTATACCCACTAACTTTTCTCTCTCGCACATTTAAATTATGGGTCCCACTTGTCATATCCACTCACTTCTTCCCTCTCACAACCCTTCTCCCACTCCCATTATTTTTGAATATATATATTGCTTTCTTAATTTGCGTGCTTCACCAAAATGGTGAAGCATGGACCGGGACGGAGGGAGTATTGTCCTTTGAGGTGTTTTCATTGGTTTTATATATACTATATTATGACACTCTAAATCTGGGTTTCTCTCTCTCTCTCTCTTTTTTTATGAACTTTCAAGCATTTGCATTTTCAGATGCTTGCTTGTGACAGACCATCTCAACATCCTGGATTGTGGTCTCATTTGCTGTATGCCAATTTCATTTCCGCTTACAATGTTTTATCATAGTTCATTGTGAAGCAGTCTCTCTATCCTTCATTTACAGCTGGAGGAGTTTCGTAAGAAGAAAGCGGCAGTCAAGAAGGCTGCATCCACTGGTAAACATGATTCTGTTGATGCAGTCCTACATGAGAAACAAGCTTCAGTATCTGAAGAGGCAGGCCTGAAAAAATTAGATGGAGTTGGCATATCTGATGGGATTGGCAGACCAATTGATGAAGGAAATGCCACTCAAGCAACTGAGTTTACTCATATAACCAAGTTAGATTCTTTTATGATACACATACTAGTCCTCCTTCCTCTGCAAGCAACTATAATGGACAATCTGTAGATACAAAGAAGGGATTATGCATCGGGTGCAGTGTTGAGAGACAAAGTGATAGATCACTTGGAGTGGATGGAAATTACCGTTGTGAAATTGGTGCTCCCCGTTGCAATCAACACAAAGAAATCAACACACCCACACGTACAAGAAAGAAACAATCACACACAAGAACACAAGAGTTGTTTACCCGGTTCATTCACCAACTCGTGAACTACGTCCGGGGCAATTGCCAAGCCAATATGTTATTAGTCTCTCTAATATGTTGCTACAATGAGTTCTAGGCCGGATTTATGTTTATATAGTAATACAAGGAACCCTAAATCTAATTTAAGAAGAGTTCTAATCAAAATAGGAAACCGAATAAAAAGCTCGCTGCCAAGATCTGGGCGGCGCGGCCGCCTCGGCCGCGCGGCCGCCCTCAGCCGAAGCTTATACACCTCGCTGAACCTCCAGCCGCGGTCGCCTCCACCACGAGCGCGGCCGCTCTCAACGACGTAAGATCCCGACGAGTTTTTCCTCCTTCGATCTCACCACCTCCTCCGACTTAGCTCCTCCTCTTCCTTGTAGCTTTATGATCCAATCCCAACAATCTCCCACCTGGAGACTAAACCAACAAATATAAAATCACCCATTAACTCCCACCACAGAGTAAAGACCTTCGAACACATTCCCCTCCATATCGGCTTCGACACTACCGCACCTCTCCTCAAGTACTAAGGCGAGTTGAAACCAAGCGACGTTTCAACCTCTCCGTGTTAGGATCGTTCTCGCCTCCCCAAATCGCCTTCTACCTTGATTTCTCCCCGCAAGTCTAACTTCGCCTTCTCCCTCCGCACCCACCTTCTTCGCAATGCCTCCCCTCGAAACTTGGACACACCTTGTTTCTTGCATCGATCGTTCTTGGTCCGAAACCGCTCTCTGTTAGTGGCCCTCGACATCCACACCGCGTTGATCAACTTTGTGTCCTCCCCAACATACCGTTTCTTGATGTCTCCCTTTTCACACCAACAGCCGGCTTCTTAAGCCTCTTTGCTCCCACCGGAACGAATGTCGACATTGTAGGTAGAATACAACATCTTCCCCTTAACCCTACGAGCCAACACCTTAGCCCCTTTTGTGACTTTCCAAGACCCACCAATGAAAGAAACACCGTATCCTTCACCGTCAAGTTGTCCCACGTAAATCACCCTCCTCCTCAAATCCGAACGTGCATCACGTCGTGTAGTCAGAAAATGCCCCATTAGGTGCCTTCATCATTACATCCCCCTTACCTTTCGATCTTCAATGGTTGACCATCACCAAGATAGAGAACCCCAAAATCTCCGGTTTGTAACGCCTCATTGATTCCGCATCCCCACTAGCAGCATGACAAGAAGCTCCTAATCCAACACCCAATCTTCACCCGACCGCTCCTCCCCTAGGATTAATACATCACCACCATCATCCACCACGCGCGCACCACCACCTTTTCCTGACAAATATAATCGATGTGCCCCAATTCACCACAATTGTAGCACTTCGACCTTTTTCCCCTTAGGTCCACCCCTTTTTCTCTCCACCCTAAGTCAAATTTCATCTACTGACGATTCTCCCCTTTTCTCTTTCCTTCGCAACTCCTCTTGCAGACGAGATCTCTAACCTCCGTATACACCAATGCTGCTGACGTACTAATCGTTGTGACAAGAACCTCCCAACTATCGTGCAATGATTTTAGAAGAAAACAAGCTAGCACTTCATCGGAGAAAGTAATATCAACACTTTTCAATCGGGTCCACCATACCTTTGAAATTGCCGATATGACTTGCCGTCCGCCCTTCCGACATCTTCGCATTCGCAAACCTCTTTATCAAATGCACCTTATTGATATTCGACGGCTTCTCATACATGTCCGACAAATAAGCCAGAGCAACTCCACCGTTGTCTTGGCCTCCATAGCGCTTCCGTGCAACGTCGCTTGCTAGTGGCACTCCTTACCGCTCCTAACGCCTTCCGATCCAACGTCTCCCAATCTCCTTGTGACATGTCTTCGGGCTTCGCCTTCAAGTGGTTTATGAAGATCCTTACAATAAAGGTAGTCTTCAATCCTTGTTTTCCAAAACGTGAAATTCACACCGTTGAATTTCTCGATATGGTTCTTCATCTTGACCGCTTCACCAAAATCCCCAAGAACGCGATTCAAAATTAATCAACTAATGAAAGAATTTTGAATCCACCAAACCAAAGCTCGATACCGGTTGTTGTGAAATTGGTGCTCCCCGTTGCAATCAACACAAAGAAATCAACACACCCACACGTACAAGAAAGAAACAATCACACACAAGAACACAAGAGTTGTTTACCCGGTTCATTCACCAACTCGTGAACTACGTCCGGGCAATTGCCAAGCCAATATGTTATTAGTCTCTCTAATATGTTGCTACAATGAGTTCTAGGCCGGATTTATGTTTATATAGTAATACAAGGAACCCTAAATCTAATTTACGAAGAGTTCTAATCAAAATAGGAAACTGAATAAAACCGCCGCCGAAGATCCCGGGCGAAGCGCGGCCGCCCTCAAGGCCAGCGCGGCCGCCCTCAATGTACTCGGCTTATACACCCTCGTTGAACCTCCAGCGCGGTCGCCCTCCACCACGAGCGCGGCCGCTCTCAACGACAGAAGATCCCGACGAGTTTTTCCTCCTTCGATCTCACCACCTCCTCCGACTTAGGCTCCTCCTCTTCCTTGTAGTTTAGGATCCAATCCCAACAATTACAATGGCCCCCTGGCAGAGAGAAAGAATGATAACCTTGGCACCGATATCGGAACCTCAGAAAGAACTGCAGATGGGATTGCAACTGAGCAAAGTAGTAAGCCCTTTAATCCACCATCTGTGTTGGCTAATTCTGGCAATTCCAATCAAAATACTAATCACAGAAGCCGTTTCAAATAGCGGTGATAGACCCTTGAAGGAATTTTCCGCGAGTCCCGTTACCTCGGCAGTTTTCGGTACCAGTTTCTCTCCTGAAAAATCTGGAAATATCTTAAATCAAAACATATCGGGCTTTACTGCTCTACCAACAAATGACCCAATATCCTCCCGTTATGAAGGTGGTGAAAGTTTTGTTTCAGTCTACTAATTTTTGTTTTAGATTTGTTTTTAACAAATATTTTCGATTGGAATTGATTATTATTTACACGTCAGATATTCTGTTGAAAGTAAGCAGCTTTACTGTGTGGTAGACTCTTGTCCATATTGGAATTTTTGCTGATAATTCTTCTGATGTTGCACAACTTTTAGATGGTGCGTCCGTGCATAGTATTTTTCTAGTTCCTGATATGGGTAAGCGGAAGCACAGTAACATCTATGGCCATTCCACCAGTGATAATGGACCATCCCTGTGGTCATCAGAACGTGGGTCTACGATCAGTTTTGACGTTGAGAACTCATCTTCTCATGCACAATGGTCTTCAGCTGCCAGTGAAAGGCGATCTCGTCTTCCATTCCTGGATTCTATAAGCCCGTTAAGTGTTTCTTCAACATCGTCACCCGCTGAAGGAGAGAAGGCAAACTCTTCTAGTTCGAAAGTTTATCCTGTAGATGTTCCGATCTCTTCTGCTTCCAATAATTCCATGTACTCCTTTGGTGCTACTAATGATGGAGGTGACCTATCTAGGCATGGTGTTACGGAACTTAGTATGGAGAGGAAGCATGACTTTCATTCTGCAAAACAGGATGAAGAATTTTTCTGCTTTGGAACAGGTTATACTTTCTGTTCCTGAAACTTTATCTTACTATCCCTCCTCTTTTGGTCCTTGAACACATACACGATGTGCCTCATAAAATGACATCTCCCTTGGCATGCTGCCGACTTGGCATATTGCAATTGTTTAATTATTTTACTTGTACGTTTGCCTGGACTAAGAGACAAAATCTGTTATCTTACGAGATCTATTCTTTGCAGGGGTTACGATAGTAGAATAATTAGAATTAAGACGAACAAAAATACCTTTTAGCCGAAAACATGAATGGACACCTCATCAAATCGTCTTAATGACTTCTCAATGAAACAATAGTGGGAAAACCCCCATAAAGGACCATCCAGCCCCTACACCGTATTCTCTCCAAGCTCCTACGCTCTCATTTCTGAAGCTCAACTTCCTTTGATGCTCTCTCTCTCTCTCTGTCTGAAAAATTTCCACTTGAAGTCTTCATTTATTCGTCTAAATGTTGCCTACTGTCACCCTATGAATACTGTCACCCTATGAAGCATGGATACTCCAAATGGCTGCCATACCCGTATTGGATACAGTACTTGTGATACTTTTAGGTAAGTGTCTGGATGGTACTCATGGGGTACTTTTGGATATGTCAGATATCATTTATACAGATCTTGGTGATAATATTTAATTTTTCAAACTTGGATACCCTCGGATACATAGGTGATGGATACTTCCACTAGGAATATAAACTCTAGTTCAACTAAGAAAGGGTGTTTCTCGAATGTTTGGAGTATATAATTAACTACGTATGTTACTGCATGAGATCATGCTACTTCCCTATATCTTGAAAAAGGTTTTGTTTGTTATTTTATAAATTAGCACGACATCAGTATGTGTACACGCACCTTCTGCAGCTTATAATGTCAATTTCTTACTTTCTTTTATTGATGTATTTTTATGGGGCAGCATATTGAAGATTTGACTCAAGAAAAGTTCTCTTTGCAACGAGCTCTAGAGGCTTCCTCGAGCTTTGGCAGAGTCTTTAGCCACTGAAAACTCAGCACTGACAGATAGTTTTAACACACAGGTTGGAATCGTGGGCTTGCTTATATATGATATTTTTGGAAGTAAAAACTGCATACACAATGAATAATGTTCTCATAGCATTCCAAGATGTATTTTAGATGTTTTACCTGCAAGAGGTAGATATTTCAAATTTACTTGGCATATAATATATGGCAACTCTCTCTCTCTCTAAAAAAACAGATGAAAATTGTAGCGACATCTTTTAAATTCACATTGTTAGCCTCTAAAATTTCTTATTTTATGAATATATATATAATAATAATAAATTTTAATAAAAACATTACTATTCAATAAGCATATAAATAATTTTAAAATACATATAAAAATATTAATATAAGATATTTAAAAAATATAGAGAAATCTTAAAAAGAAAAAAAAATAATTTTCTATTTACATATTCTTTAAGTAAAATTTTACCCCCTCCGCCCAAAAAATATATTATATAAAAAAGTACTTATTTTAATATGGCGGATTAGATTATTTGAGTAAATAAGGAAGGTGGGAAATATATTTGTTTTCTTTAATCAGAAATAGTTTAAAAATTACTATTTGTATTTTACTTTCTCTTTCCTCTAAACGTCCACCCACTTTCAATTGTTTAATTAAAATTTGTTTTTATTATTTTATTAATAATTGTGTATGGTCAAAGTAGAAAAATTAAATTGGAAAGGAGTGATTATAATTTTCTGGAAGAATCTGTAAATAAAAATTTATTGAAAAATATTTTTTTCTTTTCTAAGATTTCCCTATTTTTCATACAATTATATTAAATTTTTTTTAAAGAATACATATTATATTAATATTTTCAAAATCATTGATATATTATTATTTAATAGTAATTTTATTTTATTAAAATTTATTGTTACAATATATTTTCATAAAATATGAAATTTGAAGGACTGAAAATGTAAATTTAAAAGATGTTCATTTCACTTTTCTTCTATATGTTATCTTTCGTAGATTCTCATCCATTTTTGCATTGAATTATAAAAAAATGTGAACATAGTGTATTATATTATAAATATTACTCCCTTCGTCCCATATCAAGGGTCCTCGGGGGAAATTTCATGCTTTTTAAGAATTTTTTTTTAAAAAATGAATAAAAGTTAAATGTGGAATAGGAAATAGTAGTTAATGATTGGTTTTTTTTTGTAAATATGTTAACTTTATAAGGGTATAATGAATGATTTTTTTGTAATATGGAATAGGGAATAGTAGTTAATGATTGGTTTTTTTAATAAGAGAGAGAATGAGTGGGAGGAATAGTAAGTTAATGATTGATTTTTTTTTTAAAATATGTTAACTTTATAAGGATATAATGAATGATTTTTTTCTAAATATATTAAATTATAAGGGTATAAATATATTCAAAAACTTGCCATTTATAAAAAGAGACTCTTAGTTTGTGATGAATCAAAAAAAAAAAAAAGGGGTTAATTACAAATTAGGGCCTGACTTTTCATATAAAGTCCCCAAGAGGGGCCTGACTTTTTTTTTAGCTATTTACCGCCTGACTTTACATTTTTTGATCAAATCAGGGCTTTTTGACGAATTTTGTTAGAAAAGTTAGTTAAGTGACGAATTTTGGACTAAATTGAAATGCAAATTAGTTATTAAGGACTGTAATGTAAATTTTTTAAAATTGATGACCGTTACAAAATATTTTTTAAAAATAATATTTTTTGAAAATATAATATATTGTGAAAAGCTGTAATTTTTTTTATAATTTTTAAAATATGTTAAAATAAATGTTATAAATATAAAAAATTTTGTATTTATAAAGAAAATAGTATTTTCTTAAAAAAAATTAATTAATTATTCACGTAAATCTTGTAATATTTTTTTATGTTAAAAAATAATTAATGTTCGTATATTGGTATTAAAATACCTTTAATGTTTTAAACAAAAGAAGTAAGTTGACAATAGAGTTAGGTTAAGTTGACCTAACTAATGTTTAGTTATACAAATAATTAATGTTCGTAATTCGTCACTTAACTAATGTTTTAAAAAATAAGAAAACCTCCCCAGGGGGATTTTGACATAAGAAAATTTTAATGTTCGCATATTGGAAAATAATATTTTTAAAAAATAATTTTAAAAATAAGAAAACCTTTAATGTTTTAAAATTTTAAAATTAATTTATTTAAAAAAAATATTTTAGTTTTTTTTTCAAAAAAATGAAATTGTCTTTAAAAATACGTAAATCATAAACAATTTATTTTTAAAAATTAGTAAAAAACGGTATTTTACAATTTTTTAAATAAAATTTTCCCTCCACCTCCCCAGTACTCATAAACACCACCGCATCCAACCCACCACTCCTCTCCACCATCGCCTCCGCGCACCACGACCCCAAAATTTTTACAATTAGTAAAAAACGATATTTCACAATTTTTTTAAATAAAATTTTCACAATTAATTAATTTATTTACTCTAAATTGGAGAGAAGATTTGGTTTTGGGGGTGGATTGAACGGAGACGGTGGGACACCATAGTGGGGCCTAGTTTTTGAGGTGGACAAGGTATTTATTTTTTTTAAAAAAAATATTACAAGATTTACGTTAATAATTAATTATTTTTTTTTAAAAAAAATACTATTTTCTTTAAAAAAACATTTTTTTTATATTTATAACATTTATTTTAACATATTTTAAAAATTATAAAAAAATACAGCTTTTCACAATGTATTATATTTTCAAAAAATATTATTTTTAAAAAATATTTTGTAACGGTCATCAATTTTTAAAAATTTACATTACAGTCCTTAATAACTAATTTGCATTTCAATTTAGTCCAAAATTCGTCAGTTAACTAATTTTTCTAACAAAATTCGTCAAAAAGCCCTGATTTGATCAAAAAATGTAATGTCAGGCCCTAAATCGCTAAAAAAAAAAAGTCAGGCCCCAATTGGGGACCTCATACAAAACTTCAGGCCCTAAATTGTAATTAGCCCAAAAAAAAAAATAGGACTCTTGATCTGAGATGATGGAGGGAGTATAATATTAGATTTAGTAAGTTGATACAGTAAAATGCTAGTATGTCCTAAATAATAACGAGCACCAAATACGTCATTGTATTATCTGCAGTATCTACCAAAATTGAAATTGGCATGCTTACAGAACATTTTAGGGGAACAGAGAAAGGCAGGCAGGGAGATCTACGCAACACCCCCGATTTCTCCTCTCCGATTAGATCGGACCATTTGTCTGCTAATTTAGGGTTTTATCGTCCCTATTTTTTCAAACATTCTCCCGTTTTACACACCATTTGATCAATTAATTTTGATTTTCTTATGTAAATGTATTGGTAAAGCTTGATCTCCATTCTATTGTAGAGTTTTATTAATGCTTGCTGGTGGATTTAATTTTTGAGAAATTTGGGAATTTTTTGAATGTATGGCGTCGGTTCAGGTGTTACCTAATTTGGCCACTTTGGCATCAAAGAAGGAGCAACACAAGGAAGCTGGAAGAAAACGGGTAAGCAGTTTCTGCATTTAAAAATTTGACATTTTGGTTCTGATTATGACAACGATTTTGATGTTTATGATTATTGCTTGTTTGTCAAGTAATACAGTTAGATGAAAGAGCAATGCTAGGAGTACAAATGGTCCTAAAATCTTGCTCACAAAATCCTAATTGGTAATCATTGATTGGTGTTGAAATCATGTAACACTTGGGCCCACAATTTAAACAATCAATCAATGATTGCCAATAGGATTTTGTGCCCCTAGTATTATTCTAGATAAAAAGGGATTATCTGAATTGGGTGGTTTTTTAGCTGTTCAATTTACATTTTAACCTAGCGTGTGTATTGCTGTACATCTTAGATGTGTGCCCTCAATTGAGTTTGTGCATGTTAATGTAGCTAATAGACTAAGGGAAGCCAACCTGTTGGTGGACTTTGCTATCTATGTTATGCCTTTGATAGCTTAAACTTGTTTTTGTTTTTCCTTTTGCCTTCTCGATTACTTATCCTTCTTCTTGTAATCTGGTTTTATTCTAGTATAAACTCTCTCCGTCCCACTAAAAGTTACACTTCTTACCCAAAAGGTTGTCCCACTAAGAATTACACTTTCCCCAAATAAAATTTTTAAGATGCTTCTTTATTCAATGAGACCCACTTGCATACTCACAACAACTATTCACTTACTATTCCCTACCCACCTTCTCTCTCCTACCTCACTTTTCATACTTACAACACTTACACCACTTATACTTTTTCTTAATCCCCGTCTCCAAAATTAAAGTGTAATTTTTAGTGGGACGGGAGTATGTCCTTTTTTGTCTTATCAAAAAAGGAAAAGAAAAGAATAGTAGGCTTTGGGTAAAAAAAGTACTCTGGCAATTGAAGAGATGGTTTAAATAGTATGAGCTAGAAATTACCTCATTAGATCCACTTATCACTTAGATGAGCTGATGTTCACCTCATGACTCCGTGTCAAACTCGTGAAGTTGTTGCAATGTGTGTCTACCATATTAATCTTGGCCCCTGTTAAACATGACACAATACAAACTAAAAAAAGCTAAAACCTTGTTTTTGTGCTGTTGTTAAAACATTTCATTGTTTTTGTTCTCACAGTTCTGATTTCAATACTGCGTAAATTAAAGATGGAAAGTATTTGATTGATCATGATGCAATCTTTATTATTATGCTAATGAAGAACGATGCTTCAAAATGTTTACGGAACATGTAATTGCGCATCCAATTATAACTTTCCAGTTTATTTTCTTGATTTAATGTCGAGATACAACTCCCAGTTGTATTACCTTGGGCCCTAAAGGCATTTTTCATTTTAAAGCGAAATTCGCTTATTTCAAATATTTGACAAAACTAAATGTAGCCACACTGCCTAATTTGTAGTTAAATTCTTTTCTTGAATGTCTGAAATATATGCACTTCTGAAAGCTTATTAAGTACATTGACACATCTTCAGATCTGTTCCTTGGAGAGTCTAACATAAAATCAAATTAATAAAACAATATTTATATTTGGGATTGTGAACAAGGCCTTGTAATTTTGGAAAGCACAACTCTATATAGTACAAACTCTTTGCGAGTATATGACTAGTGGATGAGATCCTCAAGGGCTGTCTAAAGATGAATTGGGAGACATCATCTCTAGCACGCGTCTTATGTCCGATGCAGCTTATTTTAGTTGGGTATTCCTGCTTCGTGGTACACCTAACCTGAGAATCAAAACGTCAGTATTTTTTGAGTAAACACGACTAGGGTATAGTGAGCACCTGCTATAGTGATGCCGTTACCACTGTCAGGAACTATGCTAGAGTGTTTGCTTCATTGCTTACTATCTTTGCATTTATTATGCCATGGATGCACTATGATGAAGTTTTTGAACTCCAAAACAAAATAACAAACGGGAGCAAGGAAATGAGCTAGAACGGTTGTAGATCTGTCAACCTCAGTGAAGCTAACCTTAACTAGGAATGCGGAATGCCCAATCTCTAATAGTAAAAAGAATCTCAGTATCCTGAGAGCCTAAAATTCTCCTTGAATTAAAGCCCATGACTCTTTAGAAATGTTTTTTTTTTCTTTTTTCCAGTCTCTCCTTTCTCTCTTTGCATTTCATCTTTCACTCTTATCCATATGCTAATCTATGGAAAAGTCTTTCCCTTGTTTCTTCTCCTCCAAGGACATTAGAATTAACTTATTATCTACCATTTTAAAGTACAAATATCTATACCGCATCATTTGCTTAGTGTTTTTGGATATAATATATCTGTGTTTTTCGTTTTGAAATATTTGCGAAGGAGGCTTCGGGGAAGGAAGCAGTTTTAAATATGTAAGACAACTGAATGTTGTTGGAGTGTTAATAGTTACTCTTGCTTGTGGTTATTCTATGACTATCTAGCTTGGTGGTTACTCGACATACCCCACCCTTTTAGTCTGCATGTGTGGTTTTAGTATTGTGAAGGTTTGTACTGGTATGATAATTTTCTAGGACTGTGTAACCATCGTCCTTTGTAGCATTTTTTCCTTTCTGAATCTTTCACCACAATAAATCCTAATGCCTTATGTGTGTGTGTGTTTCTGTGTGTGCATGTGTACATACACCTACACCCACAGCCTCATATTTTAGGTTTTAAGATATCTTCTCACTGTAACGATGCAGTGTAATCTAGTTTAGATGTCACTCAATTGTCTGAACATGTTTTGCGCCACCTTTAATAGATTATACTCCCTCCGTCCGCCCGAAGCATCACCTTTTACCCAAATGGGTGTCCCGGTAGAAGCTTCACCTTTCTTAAAATGGAAAATGCTTATTAATATTCTATTATACCCACTAACTTTTCTCTCTCACATTTAAATTATGAGTCCCACTTGTCATATCTACTCACTTCTTCCCTCTCACAACCCTTCTCCCACTCCCATTATTTTTGAATATATATATTGCTTTCTTAATTTGCGTGCTTCACCAAAATGGTGAAGCATGGACCGGGACGGAGGGAGTATTGTCCTTTGAGGTGTTTTCATTGGTTTTATATATACTATATTATGACACTCTAAATCTGGGTTTCTCTCTCTCTCTCCTTTTTATGAACTTTCAAGCATTTGCATTTTCAGATGCTTGCTTGTGACAGACCATCTCAACATCCTGGATTGTGGTCTCATTTGCTGTATGCCAATTTCATTTCCGCTTACAATGTTTTATCATAGTTCATTGTGAAGCAGTCTCTCTATCCTTCATTTACAGCTGGAGGAGTTTCGTAAGAAGAAAGCGGCAGTCAAGAAGGCTGCATCCACTGGTAAACATGATTCTGTTGATGCAGTCCTACATGAGAAACAAGCTTCAGTATCTGAAGAGGCAGGCCTGAAAAAATTAGATGGAGTTGGCATATCTGATGGGATTGGCAGACCAATTGATGAAGGAAATGCCACTCAAGCAACTGAGTTTACTCATATAACCAAGTTAGATTCTTTTTATGATACACATACTAGTCCTCCTTCCTCTGCAAGCAACTATAATGGACAATCTGTAGATACAGTAAGGGATTATGCATCGGGTGCAGTGTTGAGAGACAAGTGATAGATCACTTGGAGTGGATGGAAATTACTGTTGTGAAATTGGTGCTCCCCCGTTGCAATCAACACAAAGAAATCAACACACCCACACGTACAAGAAAGAAACAATCACACACAAGAACACAAGAGTTGTTTACCCGGTTCATTCACCAACTCGTGAACTACGTCCGGGGCAATTGCCAAGCCAATATGTTATTAGTCTCTCTAATATGTTGCTCTGATGAGTTCTAGGCCGGATTTATGTTTATATAGTAATACAAGGAACCACTAAATCTAATTTAAGAAGAGTTAATCAAAATAGGAAGCTGAATAAAAAGCTAGCTGCGAAGATCTGGGCGAAGCGCGGCCGCCCTCAAGGCCGAGCGCGGCCGCCCTCAGCAGCCAAGCTTATACACCCTCGTTGAACCTCCAGCGCGGTCGCCTCCACCACGAGCGCGGCCGCTCTGCAACGAGAAGATCCCGACGAGTTTTTCCTCCTTCGATCTCACCACCTCCTCCGACTTAGGCTCCTCCTCTTCCTTGTAGTTTATGATCCAATCCCAACAATCTCCCACCGGAGACTAAACCAACAAATATAAAATCACCCATTAACTCCCACCATGGAGTAAGACCTTCGAACACATTCCCCCTCCATATTGGCTTCGACACTACCGCACCTCTCCTCAAGTCTAAGGCGAGTTGAAACCAAGCGACGTTTGAACCTCTCAGGTGTTAGATCGTTCTTGCCTCCCCAAATCGGCTTCTGCCTTGATTTCTCCATGAGTCTAACTTCGCCTTCTCCCTCGAGACCCGCCTTCTTCGCAATGCCTCCCCTTGAAACTTGGGACACACCTTGTTTCTTGCGTCAGTATTCTTGCCGAAACCGGCTCTCTGTTAGGGCCACTTGGACATCCACACCGCGTTGATCAACTTTGTGTCCTCCCAACATACCGTTTCTTGATGTCTCCCACTTTTCACACAACAGGCCGGTTCTTAAGCCTCTTGCTCCCACCGGAACGAATGTCGACATTGTAGGTAGAATCTGACATCTTCCCCTTAACCCCACGAGCCAACACCTTAGCCCACTTTTGTGACTTTCCAGAGACCCACCAATGAAAGAAACACCGTATCCTTCGACCGTCGAGTTGTCCCACGAAATCACCCTCCTCCTCGAATCCGGAACGTGCGTCACGTCGTGTAGTTGTAAAACGGCCCCATTAGGTGTCTTCATCATTACATCCCCTTACCTTTGATCTTGATGGTTTGACCATCACCAAGATAGAGAACCCCAAAATCTCCGGTTTGTAACGCCTCATTGATTCCGCATCCCCACTAGCATGACAAGAAGCTCGGAATCCAACACCCGATCTTCACCCGATCGCTCCTCCCCTAGGATTAATACATCACCACCATCATCCACCACGCGCGCACCACCACCTTTTCCGGACGGTCATCAGCGATGTGCCCCAATTCACCACAATTGTAGCACTTGACCTTTTTCCCCTTAGGTCCGCCCCTTTTTCTCTCCACCTAAGTGCGGCCCCGTCTACGGACGATTCTCCCCTTTTCTCTTTCCTTCGTGACTCCTCTTGCGGGACGAGATCTCTAACCTCCGTATACACCAATCTTTGTTTTCGACGTACTAATCGTTGTGACGGTAACCTCCCAACTATCGGTGATGATTTTAGAAGAAAACAAGCTAGCACTTCATCGGAGAAAGTAATATCAACACTTTTCAATTGGTCCACCGTACCTTTGAAATTGCCGATATGACTTGCCGGCATGCGCCCCTCGGCGTCTTCGCATTCGCAAACCTCTTTATCAAATGCACCTTATTGATATTCGACGGCTTCTCGTACATGTCAGACGGCGTTTGTAGCAACTCCGCGTTGTCTTGGCCTCCGTAGCGTTCCGTGCGGCGTCGTCGGTTAGGGCGCTCCTTACCGCTCCTAACGCCTTAGATCCAGCGTCTCCCGATCTCCCTTGTGACATGTCTTCGGGCTTCGCCTTGAGGGTTTATGAAGATCCTTCTGATAAAGGTAGTCTTGATCCTTGTCTTCCAAACGTGAAATTCACACCGTTGAATTTCTCGATATGGTTCTTAAATCTTGGCCGCTTCACCAAAATCCCCAGAACGCGATTCAAAATTAATCAACTAATGAAAGAATTTTGAATCCACCAAACCAAAGCTACGATACCGGTTGTTGTGAAATTGGTGCTCCCGGGTGCAATCAAACACGAAAGAAATCAACACACCCACACGTACAAGAAAGAAACAATCACACACGAGAACACGAGTTGTTTACCCGGTTCATTCACCAACTCGTGAACTACGTCAGGGCAATTGCCAAGCCAATATGTTATTAGTCTCTCTAATATGTTGCTGATGAGTTCTAGGCCGGATTTATGTTTATATAGTAATACAAGGAACCACTAAATCTAATTTAAGAAGAGTTCTAATCAAAATAGGAAGCTGAATAAAAAGCTGCTGTGAAGATCTGGGCGAGCGCGGCCGCCCTCAAGGCCGGCGCGGCCGCCCTCAGCGGCCGAAGCTTATACACCCTCGTTGAACCTCCCGGCGCGGTCGCCCTCCACCACGGCGCGGCCGCTCTCGGCAGACGAGAAGATCCCGACGAGTTTTTCCTCCTTCGATCTCACCACCTCCTCCGACTTAGGCTCCTCCTCTTCCTTGTAGTTTAGGATCCAATCCCAACAATTACAATGGCCCCCTGGCGAGAGAAAGAATGATAACCTTGGCACTGATACTGGAACCTCAGAAAGAACTGCAGATGGGATTGCAACTGAGCAAAGTAGTAAGCCCTTTAATCCACCATCTGTGTTGGCTAATTCTGGCAATTCCAATCAAAATACTAATCATGAGAAGCCGTTTCAAATAGCGGTGATAGACCCTTGAAGGAATTTTCCGCGAGTCCCGTTACCTCGGCAGTTTCGGTACCAGTTTCTCTCCTGAAAAATCTGGAAATATCTTAAATCAAAACATATCGGGCTTTACTGCTCTACCAACAAATGACCCAATATCCTCCCGTTATGAAGGTGGTGAAAGTTTTGTTTCAGTCTACTAATTTTTGTTTTAGATTTGTTTTTAACAAATATTTTCGATTGGAATTGATTATTATTTACACGTCAGATATTCTGTTGAAAGTAAGCAGCTTTACTGTGTGGTAGACTCTTGTCCATATTGGAATTTTTGCTGATAATTCTTCTGATGTTGCACAACTTTTTAGATGGTGCGTCCGTGCATAGTATTTTTCTAGTTCCTGATATGGGTAAGCGGAAGCACAGTAACATCTATGGCCATTCCACCAGTGATAATGGACCATCCCTGTGGTCATCAGAACGTGGGTCTACGATCAGTTTTGACGTTGAGAACTCATCTTCTCATGCACAATGGTCTTCAGCTGCCAGTGAAAGGCGATCTCGTCTTCCATTCCTGGATTCTATAAGCCCGTTAAGTGTTTCTTCAACATCGTCACCCGCTGAAGGAGAGAAGGCAAACTCTTCTAGTTCGAAAGTTTATCCTGTAGATGTTCCGATCTCTTCTGCTTCCAATAATTCCATGTACTCCTTTGGTGCTACTAATGATGGAGGTGACCTATCTAGGCATGGTGTTACGGAACTTAGTATGGAGAGGAAGCATGACTTTCATTCTGCAAAACAGGATGAAGAATTTTCTGCTTTGGAACAGGTTATACTTTCTGTTCCTGAAACTTTATCTTACTATCCCTCCTCTTTTGGTCCTTGAACACATACACGATGTGCCTCATAAAATGACATCTCCCTTGGCATGCTGCCGACTTGGCATATTGCAATTGTTTAATTATTTTACTTGTACGTTTGCCTGGACTAAGAGACAAAATCTGTTATCTTACGAGATCTATTCTTCGCAGGGGTTACGATAGTAGAATGATTAGAATTAAGACGAACAAAAATACCTTTAGCCGAAAACATGAATGGACACCTCATCAAATCGTCTTAATGACTTCTCAATGAAACAATAGTGGGAAAACCCCCATAAAGGACCATCCAGCCCCTACACCGTATTCTCTCCAAGCTCCTACGCTCTCATTTCTGAAGCTCAACTTCCTTTGATGCTCTCTCTCTCTCTCTGTCTGAAAAATTTCCACTTGAAGTCTTCATTTATTCGTCTAAATGTTGCCTACTGTCACCCTATGAATACTGTCACCCTATGAAGCATGGATACTCCAAATGGCTGCCATACCCGTATTGGATACAGTACTTGTGATACTTTTAGGTAAGTGTCTGGATGGTACTCATGGGGTACTTTTGGATATGTCAGATATCATTTATACAGATCTTGGTGATAATATTTAATTTTTCAAACTTGGATACCCCTCGGATACATAGGTGATGGATACTTCCACTAGGAATATAAACTCTAGTTCAACTAAGAAAGGGTGTTTCTCGAATGTTTGGAGTATATAATTAACTACGTATGTTACTGCATGAGATCATGCTACTTCCCTATATCTTGAAAAAGGTTTTGTTTGTTATTTTATAAATTAGCACGACATCAGTATGTGTACACGCACCTTCTGCAGCTTATAATGTCAATTTCTTACTTTCTTTTTATTGATGTATTTTTATGGGGCAGCATATTGAAGATTTGACTCAAGAAAAGTTCTCTTTGCAACGAGCTCTAGAGGCTTCTCGAGCTTTGGCAGAGTCTTTAGCCACTGAAAACTCAGCACTGACAGATAGTTTTAACACACAGGTTGGAATCGTGGGCTTGCTTATATATGATATTTTTGGAAGTAAAAACTGCATACACAATGAATAATGTTCTCATAGCATTCCAAGATGTATTTTAGATGTTTTACCTGCAAGAGGTAGATATTTCAAATTTACTTGGCATATAATATATGGCAACTCTCTCTCTCTCTAAAAAAACAGATGAAAATTGTAGCGACATCTTTTAAATTCACATTGTTAGCCTCTAAAATTTCTTATTTTATGAATATATATATAATAATAATAAATTTTAATAAAAAAACATTACTATTCAATCAGCATATAAATAATTTTAAAATACATATAAAAATATTAATATAAGATATTTAAAAAATATAGAGAAATCTTAAAAAGAAAAAAAAATAATTTTCTATTTACATATTCTTTAAGTAAAATTTTACCCCCTCCGCCCAAAAAATATATTATATAAAAAAGTACTTATTTTAATATGGCGGATTAGATTATTTGAGTAAATAAGGAAGGTGGGAAATATATTTGTTTTCTTTAATCAGAAATAGTTTAAAAATTACTATTTGTATTTTACTTTCTCTTTCCTCTAAACGTCCACCCACTTTCAATTGTTTAATTAAAATTTGTTTTTATTATTTTATTAATAATTGTGTATGGTCAAAGTAGAAAAATTAAATTGGAAAGGAGTGATTATAATTTTCTGGAAGAATCTGTAAATAAAAATTTATTGAAAAATATTTTTTTCTTTTCTAAGATTTCCCTATTTTTCATACAATTATATTAAATTTTTTTTAAAGAATACATATTATATTAATATTTTCAAAATCATTGATATATTATTATTTAATAGTAATTTTATTTTATTAAAATTTATTGTTACAATATATTTTCATAAAATATGAAATTTGAAGGACTGAAAATGTAAATTTAAAAGATGTTCATTTCACTTTTCTTCTATATGTTATCTTTCGTAGATTCTCATCCATTTTTGCATTGAATTATAAAAAAATGTGAACATAGTGTATTATATTATAAATATTACTCCCTTCGTCCCATATCAAGGGTCCTCGGGAAAAATTTCATGCTTTTTAAGAATTTTTTTTTAAAAAATGAATAAAAGTTAAATGTGGGATAGGAAATACTAGTAGTTAATGATTGATTTTTTTTGTAAATATGTTAACTTTATAAGGGTATAATGAATGATTTTTTTGTAATATGGGGTAGGGAATAGTAGTTAATGATTGGTTTTTTAATAAGAGAGAGAATGAGTGGGAGAAATAGTAAGTTAATGATTGATTTTTTTTTTTAAATATGTTAACTTTATAAGAATATAATGAATGATTTTTTTCTAAATATATTAAATTATAAGGGTATAAATATATTCAAAAACTTGCCATTTATAAAAAGAGACTCTTAGTTTGTGATGAATCAAAAAAAAAAAAAAGGGGTTAATTACAAATTAGGGCCTGACTTTTCATATAAAGTCCCCAAGAGGGGCCTGACTTTTTTTTTAGCTATTTACCGCCTGACTTTACATTTTTTGATCAAATCAGGGCTTTTTGACGAATTTTGTTAGAAAAGTTAGTTAAGTGACGAATTTTGGACTAAATTGAAATGCAAATTAGTTATTAAGGACTGTAATGTAAATTTTTTAAAATTGATGACCGTTACAAAATATTTTTTAAAAATAATATTTTTTGAAAATATAATATATTGTGAAAAGCTGTAATTTTTTTTATAATTTTTAAAATATGTTAAAATAAATGTTATAAATATAAAAAATTTTGTATTTATAAAGAAAATAGTATTTTCTTAAAAAAAATTAATTAATTATTCACGTAAATCTTGTAATATTTTTTTATGTTAAAAAATAATTAATGTTCGTATATTGGTATTAAAATACCTTTAATGTTTTAAACAAAAGAAGTAAGTTGACAATAGAGTTAGGTTAAGTTGACCTAACTAATGTTTAGTTATACAAATAATTAATGTTCGTAATTCGTCACTTAACTAATGTTTTAAAAAATAAGAAAACCTCCCCAGGGGGATTTTGACATAAGAAAATTTTAATGTTCGCATATTGGAAAATAATATTTTTAAAAAATAATTTTAAAAATAAGAAAACCTTTAATGTTTTAAAATTTTAAAATTAATTTATTTAAAAATATTTTAGTTTTTTTCAAAAAATGAAATTGTCTTTAAAAATACGTAAATCATAAACAATTTATTTTTAAAAATTAGTAAAAACGGTATTTTACAATTTTTTAAATAAAATTTTCCCTCCACCTCCCCAAGCACTCATAAACACCACCGCATCCAACCCACCACTCCTCTCCACCATCGCCTCCGCGCACCACGACCCCAAAATTTTTACAATTAGTAAAAAACGATATTTCACAATTTTTTTAAATAAAATTTTCACAATTAATTAATTTATTTACTCTAAATTGGAGAGAAGATTTGGTTTTGGGGGTGGATTGAACGGAGACGGTGGGACACCATAGTGGGGCCTAGTTTTTGAGGTGGACAAGGTATTTATTTTTTTTAAAAAAAATATTACAAGATTTACGTTAATAATTAATTATTTTTTTAAAAAAATACTATTTTCTTTAAAAACATTTTTTTATATTTATAACATTTATTTTAACATATTTTAAAAATTATAAAAAAATAAATTTTTCACAATGTATTATATTTTCAAAAAATATTATTTTTAAAAAATATTTTGTAACGGTCATCAATTTTTAAAAATTTACATTACAGTCCTTAATAACTAATTTGCATTTCAATTTAGTCCAAAATTCGTCAGTTAACTAATTTTTCTAACAAAATTCGTCAAAAGCCCTCGATTTGATCAAAAATGTAATGTCGCCCTAAATCGCTAAAAAAAAGTCGTGCCCCCAATTGGGGACCTCATACAAAACTTCAGGCCCTAAATTGTAATTAGCCCAAAAAAAAAAATAGGACTCTTGATCCGGTATGATGGAGAGTATAATATTAGATTTAGTAAGTTGATACAGTAAAATGCTAGTATGTCCTAAATAATAACGAGCACCAAATACGTCATTGTATTATCTGCAGTATCTACCAAAATTGAAATTGGCATGCTTACAGAACATTTTAGGGGAACAGAGAAAGGCAGGCAGGGAGATCTACGCAACACCCCCGATTTCTCCTCTCCGATTAGATCGGACCATTTGTCTGCTAATTTAGGGTTTTATCGTCCCTATTTTTCAAACATTCTCCCGTTTTACACACCATTTGATCAATTAATTTTGATTTTCTTATGTAAATGTATTGGTAAAGCTTGATCTCCATTCTATTGTAGAGTTTTATTAATGCTTGCTGGTGGATTTAATTTTTGAGAAATTTGGGAATTTTTTGAATGTATGGCGTCGGTTCAGGTGTTGCCTAATTTGGCCACTTTGGCATCAAAGAAGGAGCAACACAAGGAAGCTGGAAGAAAACGGGTAAGCAGTTTCTGCATTTAAAAATTTGACATTTTGGTTCTGATTATGACAACGATTTTGATGTTTATGATTATTGCTTGTTTGTCAAGTAATACAGTTAGATGAAAGAGCAATGCTAGGAGTACAAATGGTCCTAAAATCTTGCTCACAAAATCCTAATTGGTAATCATTGATTGGTGTTGAAATCATGTAACACTTGGGCCCACAATTTAAACAATCAATCAATGATTGCCAATAGGATTTTGTGCCCCTAGTATTATTCTAGATAAAAGGGATTATCTGAATTGGGTGGTTTTTTAGCTGTTCAATTTACATTTTAACCTAGCGTGTGTATTGCTGTACATCTTAGATGTGTGCCCTCAATTGAGTTTGTGCATGTTAATGTAGCTAATAGACTAAGGGAAGCCAACCTGTTGGTGGACTTTGCTATCTATGTTATGCCTTTGATAGCTTAAACTTGTTTTTGTTTTTCCTTTTGCCTTCTCGATTACTTATCCTTCTTCTTGTAATCTGGTTTTATTCTAGTATAAACTCTCTCCGTCCCACTAAAAGTTACACTTCTTACCCAAAAGGTTGTCCCACTAAGAATTACACTTTCCCCAAATAAAATTTTTAAGATGCTTCTTTATTCAATGAGACCCACTTGCATACTCACAACAACTATTCACTTACTATTCCCTACCCACCTTCTCTCTCCTACCTCACTTTTCATACTTACAACACTTACACCACTTATACTTTTTCTTAATCCCCGTCTCCAAAATTAAAGTGTAATTTTTAGTGGGACGGGGAGTATGTCCTTTTTTGTCTTATCAAAAAGGAAAAGAAAAGAATAGTAGGCTTTGGGTAAAAAAGTACTCTGGCAATTGAAGAGATGGTTTAAATAGTATGAGCTAGAAATTACCTCATTAGATCCACTTATCACTTAGATGAGCTGATGTTCACCTCATGACTCCGTGTCAAACTCGTGAAGTTGTTGCAATGTGTGTCTACCATATTAATCTTGGCCCCTGTTAAACATGACACAATACAAACTAAAAAAGCTAAAACCTTGTTTTTGTGCTGTTGTTAAAACATTTCATTGTTTTTGTTCTCACAGTTCTGATTTCAATACTGCGTAAATTAAAGATGGAAAGTATTTGATTGATCATGATGCAATCTTTATTATTATGCTAATGAAGAACGATGCTTCAAAATGTTTACGGAACATGTAATTGCGCATCCAATTATAACTTTCCAGTTTATTTTCTTGATTTAATGTCAGATACAACTCCCAGTTGTATTACCTTGGGCCCTAAAGGCATTTTTCATTTTAAAGCGAAATTCGCTTATTTCAAATATTTGACAAAACTAAATGTAGCCACACTGCCTAATTTGTAGTTAAATTCTTTTCTTGAATGTCTGAAATATATGCACTTCGAAAGCTTATTAAGTACATTGACACATCTTCAGATCTGTTCCTTGGAGAGTCTAACATAAAATCAAATTAATAAAACAATATTTATATTTGGGATTGTGAACAAGGCCTTGTAATTTTGGAAAGCACTACTCTATATAGTACAAACTCTTTGCGAGTATATGACTAGTGGATGAGATCCTCAAGGGCTGTCTAAAGATGAATTGGGAGACATCATCTCTAGCACGCGTCTTATGTCCGATGCAGCTTATTTTAGTTGGGTATTCCTGCTTCGTGGTACACCTAACCTGAGAATCAAAACGTCAGTATTTTTGAGTAAACACGACTAGGGTATAGTGAGCACCTGCTATAGTGATGCCGTTACCACTGTCAGAACTATGCTAGAGTGTTTGCTTCATTGCTTACTATCTTTGCATTTATTATGCCATGGATGCACTATGATGAAGTTTTTGAACTCCAAAACAAAATAACAAACGGGAGCAAGGAAATGAGCTAGAACGGTTGTAGATCTGTCAACCTCAGTGAAGCTAACCTTAACTAGGAATGCGGAATGCCCAATCTCTAATAGTAAAAAGAATCTCAGTATCCCAGAGAGCCTAAAATTCTCCTTGAATTAAAGCCCATGACTCTTTAGAAATGTTTTTTTTTTTCTTTTTTCCAGTCTCTCCTTTCTCTCTTTGCATTTCATCTTTCACTCTTATCCATATGCTAATCTATGGAAAAGTCTTTCCCTTGTTTCTTCTCCTCCAAGGACATTAGAATTAACTTATTATCTACCATTTTAAAGTACAAATATCTATACCGCATCATTTGCTTAGTGTTTTTGGATATAATATATCTGTGTTTTTCGTTTTGAAATATTTGCGAAGGAGGCTTCGGGGAAGGAAGCAGTTTTAAATATGTAAGACAACTGAATGTTGTTGGAGTGTTAATAGTTACTCTTGCTTGTGGTTATTCTATGACTATCTAGCTTGGTGGTTACTCGACATACCCCACCCTTTTAGTCTGCATGTGTGGTTTTAGTATTGTGAAGGTTTGTACTGGTATGATAATTTTCTAGGACTGTGTAACCATCGTCCTTTGTAGCATTTTTTTTTCCTTTCTGAATCTTTCACCACAATAAATCCTAATGCCTTATGTGTGTGTGTGTTTCTGTGTGTGCATGTGTACATACACCTACACCCACAGCCTCATATTTTAGGTTTTAAGATATCTTCTCACTGTAACGATGCAGTGTAATCTAGTTTAGATGTCACTCAATTGTCTGAACTTGTTTTGCGCCACCTTTAATAGATTATACTCCCTCCGTCCCGCCCGAAGCATCACCTTTAACCCAAATGGGTGTCCCGGTAGAAGCTTCACCTTTCCTAAAATGGAAAATGTTTATTAATATTCTATTATACCCACTAACTTTTCTCTCTCGCACATTTAAATTATGGGTCCCACTTGTCATATCCACTCACTTCTTCCCTCTCACAACCCTTCTCCCACTCCCATTATTTTTGAATATATATATTGCTTTCTTAATTTGCGTGCTTCACCAAAATGGTGAAGCATGGACCGGGACGGAGGGAGTATTGTCCTTTGAGGTGTTTTCATTGGTTTTATATATACTATATTATGACACTCTAAATCTGGGTTTCTCTCTCTCTCTCCTTTTTTATGAACTTTCAAGCATTTGCATTTTCAGATGCTTGCTTGTGACAGGCCATCTCAACATCCTGGATTGTGGTCTCATTTGCTGTATGCCAATTTCATTTCCGCTTACAATGTTTTATCATAGTTCATTGTGAAGCAGTCTCTCTATCCTTCATTTACAGCTGGAGGAGTTTCGTAAGAAGAAAGCGGCAGTCAAGAAGGCTGCATCCACTGGTAAACATGATTCTGTTGATGCAGTCCTACATGAGAAACAAGCTTCAGTATCTGAAGAGGCAGGCCTGAAAAAATTAGATGGAGTTGGCATATCTGATGGGATTGGCAGACCAATTGATGAAGGAAATGCCACTCAAGCAACTGAGTTTACTCATATAACCAAGTTAGATTCTTTTTATGATACACATACTAGTCCTCCTTCCTCTGCAAGCAACTATAATGGACAATCTGTAGATACAGTAAGGGATTATGCATCGGGTGCAGTGTTGAGAGACAGTGATAGATCACTTGGAGTGGATGGAAATTACTGTTGTGAAATTGGTGCTCCCCCGTTGCAATCAACACAAAGAAATCAACACACCCACACGTACAAGAAAGAAACAATCACACACAAGAACACAAGAGTTGTTTACCCGGTTCATTCACCAACTCGTGAACTACGTCCGGGGGCAATTGCCAAGCCAATATGTTATTAGTCTCTCTAATATGTTGCTACAATGAGTTCTAGGCCGGATTTATGTTTATATAGTAATACAAGGAACCCTAAATCTAATTTAAGAAGAGTTCTAATCAAAATAGGAAACTGAATAAAACCGCCGCCAAGATCCCGGGCGAAGCGCGGCCGCCCTCAAGGCCAGCGCGGCCGCCTCAATGCCGAAGCTTATACACTCGTTGAACCTCCGGCCGCGGTCGCCTCCACCACGAGCGCGGCCGCTCTCAACGACGTAAGATCCCGACGAGTTTTTCCTCCTTCGATCTCACCACCTCCTCCGACTTAGGCTCCTCCTCTTCCTTGTAGTTTATGATCCAATCCCAACAATCTCCCACCGGAGACTAAACCAACAAATATAAAATCACCCATTAACTCCCACCACAGAGTAAAGACCTTCGAACACATTCCCCCTCCATATCGCTTCGACACTACCGCACCTCTCCTCAAGTACTAAGGCGAGCCGAAACCAAGCGACGCTTCAACCTCTCCGTGTTAGGATCGTTCTTGCCTCCCCAAATCGCCTTCTACCTTGATTTCTCCCCGCAAGTCTAACTTCGCCTTCTCCCTCCTGCACCCACCTTCTTCGCAATGCCTCCCTTGAAACTTGGACACACCTTGTTTCTTGCATCGATCGTTCTTGGTCCGAAACCGCTCTCTGTTAGGGCCCTTGGACATCCACACCGCGTTGATCAACTTTGTGTCCTCCCCAACATACCGTTTCTTGATGTCTCCCTTTCACACCAACAAAGCCGGTTCTAAGCCTCGCTCCCACCTGAACGAATGTCGACATTGTAGTGTAGAATACAACATCTTCCCCTTAACCCTACGAGCCAACACCTTAGCCCCTTTTGTGACTTTCCAAGACCCACCAATGAAAGAAACACCGTATCCTTCACCGTCAAGTTGTCCCACGTAAATCACCCTCCTCCTCAAATCCGAACGTGCATCACGTCGTGTAGTTGTAAAATGCCCCATTAAGTGCCTCTTCATCATTACATCCCCTTACCTTTCGATCTTCAATGGCCGACCATCACCAAGATAGAGAACCCCAAAATCTCACGGTTTTGTAACGCCTCATTGATTCCGCATCCCCACTAGCATGACAAGAAGCTCCGTAATCCAACACCCAATCTTCACCCGACCGCTCCTCCCCTAGGATTAATACATCACCACCATCATCCACCACGCAAGGCACCACCACCTTTTCCCTGACAAATATAACCGATGTGCCCCAATTCACCACAATTGTAGCACTTCGACCTTTTTCCCTTAGGTCCACCCCTTTTTCTCTCCACCCTAAGTGCAGCCCCATCTACTGACGACGATTCTCCCCTTTTCTCTTTCCTTCGCAACTCCTCTTCAGACGAGATCTCTAACCTCCGTATACACCAATGTCGTTTCGACGTACCTAATCGTCGTGACAAAGAACCTCCCAACTATCGTGCAATGATTTTAGAAGAAAACAAGCTAGCACTTCATCTGGAGAAAGTAATATCAACACTTTTCAATCGGGTCCACCATACCTTTCAAATCGCCGATATGACTTGCCGTCCGCCCTTCCGACATCTTCGCATTCGCAAACCTCTTTATCAAATGCACCTTATTGATATTCGACGGCTTCTCATACATGTCCGCGGCGTTTGTAGCAACTCCACCGTTGTCTCGCCTCCATAGCGTTCGTGCAACGTCGTCTGTTAGGCACTCCCTTACCGCTCCTAACGCCTTCCGATCCAACGTCTCCCAATCTCCTTGTGACATGTCTTCGGGCTTCGCCTTCAAGGGTTTATGAAGATCCTTACAATAAAGGTAGTCTTCAATCCTTGTCTTCCAAAACGTGAAATTCACACCGTTGAATTTCTCGATATGGTTCTTCATCTTGACTGCTTCACCAAAATCCCCAAGAACGCGATTCAAAATTAATCAACTAATGAAAGAATTTTGAATCCACCAAACCAAAGCTCTGATACCAGTTGTTGTGAAATTGGTGCTCCCCCGTTGCAATCAACACAAAGAAATCAACACACCCACACGTACAAGAAAGAAACAATCACACACAAGAACACAAGAGTTGTTTACCCGGTTCATTCACCAACTCGTGAACTACGTCCGGGGGCAATTGCCAAGCCAATATGTTATTAGTCTCTCTAATATGTTGCTACAATGAGTTCTAGGCCGGATTTATGTTTATATAGTAATACAAGGAACCCTAAATCTAATTTAAGAAGAGTTCTAATCAAAATAGGAAACTGAATAAAAAACTGCTGCTGAAGATCCTGGGCGAAGCGCGGCCGCCCTCAAGGCCAGCGCGGCCGCCCTCAACAGCCGAAGCTTATACACCCTCGTTGAACCTCCAGCGCGGTCGCCCTCCACCACGAGCGCGGCCGCTCTCAACGACAGAAGATCCCGACGAGTTTTTCCTCCTTCGATCTCACCACCTCCTCCGACTTAGGCTCCTCCTCTTCCTTGTAGTTTAGGATCCAATCCCAACAATTACAATGGCCCCCTGGCAGAGAGAAAGAATGATAACCTTGGCACTGATACTGGAACCTCAGAAAGAACTGCAGATGGGATTGCAACTGAGCAAAGTAGTAAGCCCTTTAATCCACCATCTGTGTTGGCTAATTCTGGCAATTCCAATCAAAATACTAATCACAGAAGCCGTTTCAAATAGCGGTGATAGACCCTTGAAGGAATTTTCCGCGAGTCCCGTTACCTCGGCAGTTTTCGGTACCAGTTTCTCTCCTGAAAAATCTGGAAATATCTTAAATCAAAACATATCGGGCTTTACTGCTCTACCAACAAATGACCCAATATCCTCCCGTTATGAAGGTGGTGAAAGTTTTGTTTCAGTCTACTAATTTTTGTTTTAGATTTGTTTTTAACAAATATTTTCGATTGGAATTGATTATTATTTACACGTCAGATATTCTGTTGAAAGTAAGCAGCTTTACTGTGTGGTAGACTCTTGTCCATATTGGAATTTTTGCTGATAATTCTTCTGATGTTGCACAACTTTTAGATGGTGCGTCCGTGCATAGTATTTTTCTAGTTCCTGATATGGGTAAGCGGAAGCACAGTAACATCTATGGCCATTCCACCAGTGATAATGGACCATCCCTGTGGTCATCAGAACGTGGGTCTACAATCAGTTTTGACGTTGAGAACTCATCTTCTCATGCACAATGGTCTTCAGCTGCCAGTGAAAGGCGATCTCGTCTTCCATTCCTGGATTCTATAAGCCCGTTAAGTGTTTCTTCAACATCGTCACCCGCTGAAGGAGAGAAGGCAAACTCTTCTAGTTCGAAAGTTTATCCTGTAGATGTTCCGATCTCTTCTGCTTCCAATAATTCCATGTACTCCTTTGGTGCTACTAATGATGGAGGTGACCTATCTAGGCATGGTGTTACGGAACTTAGTATGGAGAGGAAGCATGACTTTCATTCTGCAAAACAGGATGAAGAATTTTCTGCTTTGGAACAGGTTATACTTTCTGTTCCTGAAACTTTATCTTACTATCCCTCCTCTTTTGGTCCTTGAACACATACACGATGTGCCTCATAAAATGACATCTCCCTTGGCATGCTGCCGACTTGGCATATTGCAATTGTTTAATTATTTTACTTGTACGTTTGCCTGGACTAAGAGACAAAATCTGTTATCTTACGAGATCTATTCTTCGCAGGGGTTACGATAGTAGAATGATTAGAATTAAGACGAACAAAAATACCTTTAGCCGAAAACATGAATGGACACCTCATCAAATCGTCTTAATGACTTCTCAATGAAACAATAGTGGGAAAACCCCCATAAAGGACCATCCAGCCCCTACACCGTATTCTCTCCAAGCTCCTACGCTCTCATTTCTGAAGCTCAACTTCCTTTGATGCTCTCTCTCTCTCTCTGTCTGAAAAATTTCCACTTGAAGTCTTCATTTATTCGTCTAAATGTTGCCTACTGTCACCCTATGAATACTGTCACCCTATGAAGCATGGATACTCCAAATGGCTGCCATACCCGTATTGGATACAGTACTTGTGATACTTTTAGGTAAGTGTCTGGATGGTACTCATGGGGTACTTTTGGATATGTCAGATATCATTTATACAGATCTTGGTGATAATATTTAATTTTTCAAACTTGGATACCCCTCGGATACATAGGTGATGGATACTTCCACTAGGAATATAAACTCTAGTTCAACTAAGAAAGGGTGTTTCTCGAATGTTTGGAGTATATAATTAACTACGTATGTTACTGCATGAGATCATGCTACTTCCCTATATCTTGAAAAAGGTTTTGTTTGTTATTTTATAAATTAGCACGACATCAGTATGTGTACACGCACCTTCTGCAGCTTATAATGTCAATTTCTTACTTTCTTTTTATTGATGTATTTTTATGGGGCAGCATATTGAAGATTTGACTCAAGAAAAGTTCTCTTTGCAACGAGCTCTAGAGGCTTCTCGAGCTTTGGCAGAGTCTTTAGCCACTGAAAACTCAGCACTGACAGATAGTTTTAACACACAGGTTGGAATCGTGGGCTTGCTTATATATGATATTTTTGGAAGTAAAAACTGCATACACAATGAATAATGTTCTCATAGCATTCCAAGATGTATTTTAGATGTTTTACCTGCAAGAGGTAGATATTTCAAATTTACTTGGCATATAATATATGGCAACTCTCTCTCTCTAAAAAAACAGATGAAAATTGTAGCGACATCTTTTAAATTCACATTGTTAGCCTCTAAAATTTCTTATTTTATGAATATATATATAATAATAATAAATTTTAATAAAAAAACATTACTATTCAATCAGCATATAAATAATTTTAAAATACATATAAAAATATTAATATAAGATATTTAAAAAATATAGAGAAATCTTAAAAAGAAAAAAAAATAATTTTCTATTTACATATTCTTTAAGTAAAATTTTACCCCCTCCGCCCAAAAAATATATTATATAAAAAAGTACTTATTTTAATATGGCGGATTAGATTATTTGAGTAAATAAGGAAGGTGGGAAATATATTTGTTTTCTTTAATCAGAAATAGTTTAAAAATTACTATTTGTATTTTACTTTCTCTTTCCTCTAAACGTCCACCCACTTTCAATTGTTTAATTAAAATTTGTTTTTATTATTTTATTAATAATTGTGTATGGTCAAAGTAGAAAAATTAAATTGGAAAGGAGTGATTATAATTTTCTGGAAGAATCTGTAAATAAAAATTTATTGAAAAATATTTTTTTCTTTTCTAAGATTTCCCTATTTTTCATACAATTATATTAAATTTTTTTTAAAGAATACATATTATATTAATATTTTCAAAATCATTGATATATTATTATTTAATAGTAATTTTATTTTATTAAAATTTATTGTTACAATATATTTTCATAAAATATGAAATTTGAAGGACTGAAAATGTAAATTTAAAAGATGTTCATTTCACTTTTCTTCTATATGTTATCTTTCGTAGATTCTCATCCATTTTTGCATTGAATTATAAAAAAATGTGAACATAGTGTATTATATTATAAATATTACTCCCTTCGTCCCATATCAAGGGTCCTCGGGGAAAATTTCATGCTTTTTAAGAATTTTTTTTTTAAAAAATGAATAAAAGTTAAATGTGGGATAGGAAATACTAGTAGTTAATGATTGATTTTTTTTGTAAATATGTTAACTTTATAAGGGTATAATGAATGATTTTTTTGTAATATGGGGTAGGGAATAGTAGTTAATGATTGGTTTTTTAATAAGAGAGAGAATGAGTGGGAGAAATAGTAAGTTAATGATTGATTTTTTTTTAAATATGCTAACTTTATAAGAATATAATGAATGATTTTTTTCTAAATATATTAAATTATAAGGGTATAAATATATTCAAAAACTTGCCATTTATAAAAAGAGACTCTTAGTTTGATATGAATAAAAAAAAAAGGGTTAATTACAAATTAGGGCCTGACTTTTCATATAAAGTCCCCAAGAGGGGCCTGATTTTTTTTTTTTTTAGCTATTTAGGGCCCGACTTTACATTTTTTGATCAAATCAGGGATTTTTGACGGATTTTGTTAGAAAAGTTAGTTAAGTGACGAATTTTGGACTAAATTGAAATGCAAATTAGTTATTAAGGACTGTAATGTAAATTTTTTAAAATTGATGACCGTTACAAAATATTTTTTAAAAATAATATTTTTTGAAAATATAATATATTGTGAAAAGCTGTAATTTTTTTTATAATTTTTAAAATATGTTAAAATAAATGTTATAAATATAAAAAATTTTGTATTTATAAAGAAAATAGTATTTTCTTAAAAAAAATTAATTAATTATTCACGTAAATCTTGTAATATTTTTTTATGTTAAAAAATAATTAATGTTCGTATATTGGTATTAAAATACCTTTAATGTTTTAAACAAAAGAAGTAAGTTGACAATAGAGTTAGGTTAAGTTGACCTAACTAATGTTTAGTTATACAAATAATTAATGTTCGTAATTCGTCACTTAACTAATGTTTTAAAAAATAAGAAAACCTCCCAGGGGGATTTTGACATAAGAAAATTTTAATGTTCGCATATTGGAAAATAATATTTTTAAAAAATAATTTTAAAAATAAGAAAACCTTTAATGTTTTAAAATTTTAAAATTAATTTATTTAAAAAAAATATTTTAGTTTTTTTTTCAAAAAAATGAAATTGTCTTTAAAAATACGTAAATCATAAACAATTTATTTTTAAAAATTAGTAAAAAACGGTATTTTACAATTTTTTAAATAAAATTTTCCCTCCACCTCCCCAGTACTCATAAACACCACCGCATCCAACCCACCACTCCTCTCCACCATCGCCTCCGCGCACCACGACCCCAAAATTTTTACAATTAGTAAAAAACGATATTTCACAATTTTTTTAAATAAAATTTTCACAATTAATTAATTTATTTACTCTAAATTGGAGAGAAGATTTGGTTTTGGGGGTGGATTGAACGGAGACGGTGGGACACCATAGTGGGGCCTAGTTTTTGAGGTGGACAAGGTATTTATTTTTTTTAAAAAAAATATTACAAGATTTACGTTAATAATTAATTAATTTTTTTTAAAAAAAATACTATTTTCTTTAAAAAAACATTTTTTTTATATTTATAACATTTATTTTAACATATTTTAAAAATTATAAAAAAATACAGCTTTTCACAATGTATTATATTTTCAAAAAATATTATTTTTAAAAAATATTTTGTAACGGTCATCAATTTTTAAAAATATACATTACAGTCCTTAATAACTAATTTGCATTTCAATTTAGTCCAAAATTCGTCACTTAACTAATTTTTCTAACAAAATCCGTCAAAAGCCCGATTTGATCAAAAAATGTAATGTCGGGCCCTAAATCGCTAAAAAAAAAAGTCAGCCCCAATTTGGGGACCTCATACAAAACTTCAGGCCCTAAATTGTAATTACCAAAAAAAAAAAATAGACTTTCATCCGAGATTTATGGAGGGAGTATAATATTAGATTTAGTAAGTTGATACAGTAAAATGCTAGTATGTCCTAAATAATAACGAGCACCAAATACGTCATTGTATTATCTGCAGTATCTACCAAAATTGAAATTGGCATGCTTACAGAACATTTTAGGGGAACAGAGAAAGGCAGGCAGGGAGATCTACGCAACACCCCCGATTTCTCCTCTCCGATTAGATCGGACCATTTGTCTGCTAATTTAGGGTTTTATCGTCCCTATTTTTCAAACATTCTCCCGTTTTACACACCATTTGATCAATTAATTTTGATTTTCTTATGTAAATGTATTGGTAAAGCTTGATCTCCATTCTATTGTAGAGTTTTATTAATGCTTGCTGGTGGATTTAATTTTTGAGAAATTTGGGAATTTTTGAATGTATGGCGTCGGTTCAGGTGTTGCCTAATTTGGCCACTTTGGCATCAAAGAAGGAGCAACACAAGGAAGCTGGAAGAAAACGGGTAAGCAGTTTCTGCATTTAAAAATTTGACATTTTGGTTCTGATTATGACAACGATTTTGATGTTTATGATTATTGCTTGTTTGTCAAGTAATACAGTTAGATGAAAGAGCAATGCTAGGAGTACAAATGGTCCTAAAATCTTGCTCACAAAATCCTAATTGGTAATCATTGATTGGTGTTGAAATCATGTAACACTTGGGCCCACAATTTAAACAATCAATCAATGATTGCCAATAGGATTTTGTGCCCCTAGTATTATTCTAGATAAAAAGGGATTATCTGAATTGGGTGGTTTTTTAGCTGTTCAATTTACATTTTAACCTAGCGTGTGTATTGCTGTACATCTTAGATGTGTGCCCTCAATTGAGTTTGTGCATGTTAATGTAGCTAATAGACTAAGGGAAGCCAACCTGTTGGTGGACTTTGCTATCTATGTTATGCCTTTGATAGCTTAAACTTGTTTTTGTTTTTCCTTTTGCCTTCTCGATTACTTATCCTTCTTCTTGTAATCTGGTTTTATTCTAGTATAAACTCTCTCCGTCCCACTAAAAGTTACACTTCTTACCCAAAAGGTTGTCCCACTAAGAATTACACTTTCCCCAAATAAAATTTTTAAGATGCTTCTTTATTCAATGAGACCCACTTGCATACTCACAACAACTATTCACTTACTATTCCCTACCCACCTTCTCTCTCCTACCTCACTTTTCATACTTACAACACTTACACCACTTATACTTTTTCTTAATCCCCGTCTCCAAAATTAAAGTGTAATTTTTAGTGGGACGGGGGAGTATGTCCTTTTTTGTCTTATCAAAAAAGGAAAAGAAAAGAATAGTAGGCTTTGGGTAAAAAGTACTCTGGCAATTGAAGAGATGGTTTAAATAGTATGAGCTAGAAATTACCTCATTAGATCCACTTATCACTTAGATGAGCTGATGTTCACCTCATGACTCCGTGTCAAACTCGTGAAGTTGTTGCAATGTGTGTCTACCATATTAATCTTGGCCCCTGTTAAACATGACACAATACAAACTAAAAAAAGCTAAAACCTTGTTTTTGTGCTGTTGTTAAAACATTTCATTGTTTTTGTTCTCACAGTTCTGATTTCAATACTGCGTAAATTAAAGATGGAAAGTATTTGATTGATCATGATGCAATCTTTATTATTATGCTAATGAAGAACGATGCTTCAAAATGTTTACGGAACATGTAATTGCGCATCCAATTACAACTTTCCAGTTTATTTTCTTGATTTAATGTCAGATACAACTCCCAGTTGTATTACCTTGGGCCCTAAAGGCATTTTTCATTTTAAAGCGAAATTCGCTTATTTCAAATATTTGACAAAACTAAATGTAGCCACACTGCCTAATTTGTAGTTAAATTCTTTTCTTGAATGTCTGAAATATATGCACTTCTGAAAGCTTATTAAGTACATTGACACATCTTCAGATCTGTTCCTTGGAGAGTCTAACATAAAATCAAATTAATAAAACAATATTTATATTTGGGATTGTGAACAAGGCCTTGTAATTTTGGAAAGCACTACTCTATATAGTACAAACTCTTTGCGAGTATATGACTAGTGGATGAGATCCTCAAGGGCTGTCTAAAGATGAATTGGGAGACATCATCTCTAGCACGCGTCTTATGTCCGATGCAGCTTATTTTAGTTGGGTATTCCTGCTTCGTGGTACACCTAACCTGAGAATCAAAACGTCAGTATTTTTTGAGTAAACACGACTAGGGTATAGTGAGCACCTGCTATAGTGATGCCGTTACCACTGTCAGAACTATGCTAGAGTGTTTGCTTCATTGCTTACTATCTTTGCATTTATTATGCCATGGATGCACTATGATGAAGTTTTTGAACTCCAAAACAAAATAACAAACGGGAGCAAGGAAATGAGCTAGAACGGTTGTAGATCTGTCAACCTCAGTGAAGCTAACCTTAACTAGGAATGCGGAATGCCCAATCTCTAATAGTAAAAAGAATCTCAGTATCCCAGAGAGCCTAAAATTCTCCTTGAATTAAAGCCCATGACTCCTTAGAAATGTTTTTTTTTTCTTTTTTCCAGTCTCTCCTTTCTCTCTTTGCATTTCATCTTTCACTCTTATCCATATGCTAATCTATGGAAAAGTCTTTCCCTTGTTTCTTCTCCTCCAAGGACATTAGAATTAACTTATTATCTACCATTTTAAAGTACAAATATCTATACCGCATCATTTGCTTAGTGTTTTTGGATATAATATATCTGTGTTTTTCGTTTTGAAATATTTGCGAAGGAGGCTTCGGGGAAGGAAGCAGTTTTAAATATGTAAGACAACTGAATGTTGTTGGAGTGTTAATAGTTACTCTTGCTTGTGGTTATTCTATGACTATCTAGCTTGGTGGTTACTCGACATACCCCACCCTTTTAGTCTGCATGTGTGGTTTTAGTATTGTGAAGGTTTGTACTGGTATGATAATTTTCTAGGACTGTGTAACCATCGTCCTTTGTAGCATTTTTTTCCTTTCTGAATCTTTCACCACAATAAATCCTAATGCCTTATGTGTGTGTGTGTTTCTGTGTGTGCATGTGTACATACACCTACACCCACAGCCTCATATTTTAGGTTTTAAGATATCTTCTCACTGTAACGATGCAGTGTAATCTAGTTTAGATGTCACTCAATTGTCTGAACTTGTTTTGCGCCACCTTTAATAGATTATACTCCCTCCGTCCCGCCCGAAGCATCACCTTTAACCCAAATGGGTGTCCCGGTAGAAGCTTCACCTTTCCTAAAATGGAAAATGTTTATTAATATTCTATTATACCCACTAACTTTTCTCTCTCGCACATTTAAATTATGGGTCCCACTTGTCATATCCACTCACTTCTTCCCTCTCACAACCCTTCTCCCACTCCCATTATTTTTGAATATATATATTGCTTTCTTAATTTGCGTGCTTCACCAAAATGGTGAAGCATGGACCGGGACGGAGGGAGTATTGTCCTTTGAGGTGTTTTCATTGGTTTTATATATACTATATTATGACACTCTAAATCTGGGTTTCTCTCTCTCTCTCCTTTTTTATGAACTTTCAAGCATTTGCATTTTCAGATGCTTGCTTGTGACAGGCCATCTCAACATCCTGGATTGTGGTCTCATTTGCTGTATGCCAATTTCATTTCCGCTTACAATGTTTTATCATAGTTCATTGTGAAGCAGTCTCTCTATCCTTCATTTACAGCTGGAGGAGTTTCGTAAGAAGAAAGCGGCAGTCAAGAAGGCTGCATCCACTGGTAAACATGATTCTGTTGATGCAGTCCTACATGAGAAACAAGCTTCAGTATCTGAAGAGGCAGGCCTGAAAAAATTAGATGGAGTTGGCATATCTGATGGGATTGGCAGACCAATTGATGAAGGAAATGCCACTCAAGCAACTGAGTTTACTCATATAACCAAGTTAGATTCTTTTTATGATACACATACTAGTCCTCCTTCCTCTGCAAGCAACTATAATGGACAATCTGTAGATACAGTAAGGGATTATGCATCGGGTGCAGTGTTGAGAGACAGTGATAGATCACTTGGAGTGGATGGAAATTACTGTTGTGAAATTGGTGCTCCCCCGTTGCAATCAACACAAAGAAATCAACACACCCACACGTACAAGAAAGAAACAATCACACACAAGAACACAAGAGTTGTTTACCCGGTTCATTCACCAACTCGTGAACTACGTCAGGGCGGCAATGCAAGCCAATATGTTATTAGTCTCTCTAATATGTTGCTACTGATGAGTTCTAGGCCGGATTTATGTTTATATAGTAATACAAGGAACCACTAAATCTAATTTAAGAAGAGTTCTAATCAAAATAGGAAGCCGAATAAAAAGCTGCCTGTGAAGATCTGGGCGGCGCGGCGCCTCGAGCCCGGCGCGGCCGCCCTCGGCAGAAGCTTATACGCCTCGTTGAACCTCCGGCGCGGTCGCCCTCCACCACGGCGCGGCCGCTCTCAACGACGAGAAGATCCCGACGAGTTTTTCCTCCTTCGATCTCACCACCTCCTCGACTTAGGCTCCTCCTCTTCCTTGTAGTTTATGATCCAATCCCAACAATCTCTGAGACTAAACCAACAAATATAAAATCACCCATTAACTCCGCGCGGAGTAAAGACCTTCGAACACATTCCCCTCCATATTGGCTTGGACACTACCGCACCTCTCCTCAGTCTTGGCGAGTTGAAACCAAGCGACGTTTGAACCTCTCCGGTGTTAGATCGTTCTTGCCTCCCAAATCGGCCTTCTACCTTGATTTCTCCCCGCAAGTCTAACCGCCTTCTCCCTCCAGGACCCGCCTTCTTGATGCCTCCCTTGAAACTTGGACACACCTTGTTTCTTGCATCGACTGTTCTTGATGCAGAAACCGCTCTCTGTTAGGGCCCTTGGACATCCACACCGCGTTGATCAACTTTGTGTCCTCCCCAACATACCGTTTCTTGATGTCTCCCTTTTCACACCAACAGGGCCGGTTCTTAAGCCTCTTGCTCCCACCGGAACGAATGTCGACATTGTAGGTAGAATCTGACATCTTCCCTTAACCCCGTGAGCCAACACCTTAGCCCACTTTTGTGACTTTCCAAGACCCACCAATGAAAGAAACACCGTATCCTTCACTTTGTCAAGTTGTCCCACGAGAAATCACCCTCCTCCTCAAATCCGGAACGTGCATCACGTCGTGTAGTTGTAAAATGCCCCATTAGGTGTCTTCATCATTACATCCCCCTTACCTTTGATCTTGATGGTTGACCGTCACCAGATAGAGAACCCCAAAATCTCGGTTTTGTAACGCCTCATTGATTAGCGCATCCCCAGCTAGCGTACAAGAAGCTCCAGAATCCAACACCCGATCTTCACGGCCGCTCCTCCCACAGGATTAATACATCACCACCATCATCCACCACGCGCACCACCACCTTTTCGGACGATCATGGCGATGTGCCCCGAATTCACCACAATTGTAACTGACCTTTTTCCCCCAGTCCACCCCTTTTTCTCTCACCCTAAGTGCGGCCCATCTACGGACGATTCTCCCCTTTTCTCTTTCCTTCGCATGACTCCTCTTTGCGGGGACGAGATCTCTAACCTCCGTATACACCAATGCTGTTTTTCGACGTACTAATCGTTGTGGCGGTAACCTCCCAACTATCGTGCGAATGATTTTAGAAGAAAAGCAAGCTAGCACTTCATCGGAGAAAGTAATATCAACACTTTTCGATTGGTCCGTACCTTTGAAATTGCCGATATGACTTGCATGCTGCCGCCTCGACATCTTCGCATTCGCGAGCCTCTTTATCAAATGCACCTTATTGATATTCGACGGCTTCTCATACATGTCCGGCGTTTGTAGCAACTCCGCGTTGTCTTGGCCTCCATGCGTTCCGTGCGCGTCGTCGGTTAGGGGCACTCCTACCGCTCCTAACGCCTTCCGATCCAACGTCTCCCAATCTCCTTGTGACATGTCTTCGGGCTTCGCCTTGAGGGTTTATGAAGATCCTTACAATAAAGGTAGTCTTCAATCCTTGTCTTCCAAAACGTGAAATTCACACCGTTGAATTTCTCGATATGGTTCTTCATCTTGGCTGCTTCACCAAAATCCCCGAACGCGATTCAAAATTAATCAACTAATGAAAGAATTTTGAATCCACCAAACCAAAGCTACGATACCGGTTGTTGTGAAATTGGTGCTCCCCGTTGCAATCAACACAAAGAAATCAACACACCCACACGTACAAGAAAGAAACAATCACACACAAGAACACAAGAGTTGTTTACCGGTTCATTCACCAACTCGTGAACTACGTCCGGGCAATTGCCAAGCCAATATGTTATTAGTCTCTCTAATATGTTGCTACAATGAGTTCTAGGCCGGATTTATGTTTATATAGTAATACAAGGAACCCTAAATCTAATTTAAGAAGAGTTCTAATCAAAATAGGAAACTGAATAAAAAACTGCTGCTGAAGATCCTGGGCGAAGCGCGGCCGCCCTCAAGGCCAGCGCGGCCGCCCTCAGCAGCCGAAGCTTATACACCCTCGTTGAACCTCCCGGCGCGGTCGCCCTCCACCACGAGCGCGGCCGCTCTCAACGACAGAAGATCCCGACGAGTTTTTCCTCCTTCGATCTCACCACCTCCTCCGACTTAGGCTCCTCCTCTTCCTTGTAGTTTAGGATCCAATCCCAACAATTACAATGGCCCCCTGGCAGAGAGAAAGAATGATAACCTTGGCACTGATACTGGAACCTCAGAAAGAACTGCAGATGGGATTGCAACTGAGCAAAGTAGTAAGCCCTTTAATCCACCATCTGTGTTGGCTAATTCTGGCAATTCCAATCAAAATACTAATCACAGAAGCCGTTTCAAATAGCGGTGATAGACCCTTGAAGGAATTTTCCGCGAGTCCCGTTACCTCGGCAGTTTCGGTACCAGTTTCTCTCCTGAAAAATCTGGAAATATCTTAAATCAAAACATATCGGGCTTTACTGCTCTACCAACAAATGACCCAATATCCTCCCGTTATGAAGGTGGTGAAAGTTTTGTTTCAGTCTACTAATTTTTGTTTTAGATTTGTTTTTAACAAATATTTTCGATTGGAATTGATTATTATTTACACGTCAGATATTCTGTTGAAAGTAAGCAGCTTTACTGTGTGGTAGACTCTTGTCCATATTGGAATTTTTGCTGATAATTCTTCTGATGTTGCACAACTTTTAGATGGTGCGTCCGTGCATAGTATTTTTCTAGTTCCTGATATGGGTAAGCGGAAGCACAGTAACATCTATGGCCATTCCACCAGTGATAATGGACCATCTCTGTGGTCATCAGAACGTGGGTCTACGATCAGTTTTGACGTTGAGAACTCATCTTCTCATGCACAATGGTCTTCAGCTGCCAGTGAAAGGCGATCTCGTCTTCCATTCCTGGATTCTATAAGCCCGTTAAGTGTTTCTTCAACATCGTCACCCGCTGAAGGAGAGAAGGCAAACTCTTCTAGTTCGAAAGTTTATCCTGTAGATGTTCCGATCTCTTCTGCTTCCAATAATTCCATGTACTCCTTTGGTGCTACTAATGATGGAGGTGACCTATCTAGGCATGGTGTTACGGAACTTAGTATGGAGAGGAAGCATGACTTTCATTCTGCAAAACAGGATGAAGAATTTTCTGCTTTGGAACAGGTTATACTTTCTGTTCCTGAAACTTTATCTTACTTTCCTTCCTCTTTTGGTCCTTGAACATATACACGATGTGCCTCATAAAATGACATCTCCCTTGGCATGCTGCCGACTTGGCATATTGCAATTGTTTAATTATTTTACTTGTACGTTTGCCTGGACTAAGAGACAAAATCTGTTATCTTACGAGATCTATTCTTCGCAGGGGTTACGATAGTAGAATAATTAGAATTAAGACGAACAAAAATACCTTTAGCCGAAAACATGAATGGACACCTCATCAAATCGTCTTAATGACTTCTCAATGAAACAATAGTGGGAAAACCCCCATAAAGGACCATCCAGCCCCTACACCGTATCCTCTCCAAGCTCCTACGCTCTCATTTCTGAAGCTCAACTTCCTTTGATGCTCTCTCTCTCTCTCTCTCTCTGTCTGAAAAATTTCCACTTGAAGTCTTCATTTATTCGTCTAAATGTTGCCTACTGTCACCCTATGAATACTGTCACCCTATGAAGCATGGATACTCCAAATGGCTGCCATACCCGTATTGGATACAGTACTTGTGATACTTTTAGGTAAGTGTCTGAGATGGTACTCATGGGGTACTTTTGGATATGTCAGATATCATTTATACATATCTTGGTGATAATATTTAATTTTTCAAACTTGGATACCCCTCGGATACATAGGTGATGGATACTTCCACTAGTAGGAATATAAACTCTAGTTCAACTAAGAAAGGGTGTTTCTCGAATGTTTGGAGTATATAATTAACTATGTTACTGCATGAGATCATGCTACTTCCCTATATCTTGAAAAAAGGTTTTGTTTGTTATTTTATAAATTAGCGCGACATCAGTATGTGTACACGCACCTTCTGCAGCTTATAATGTCAATTTCTTACTTTCTTTTTATTGATGTATTTTTATGGGGCAGCATATTGAAGATTTGACTCAAGAAAAGTTCTCTTTGCAACGAGCTCTAGAGGCTTCTCGAGCTTTGGCAGAGTCTTTAGCCACTGAAAACTCAGCACTGACAGATAGTTTTAACACACAGGTTGGAATCGTGGGCTTGCTTATATATGATATTTTTGGAAGTAAAAACTGCATACACAATGAATAATGTTCTCATAGCATTCCAAGATGTATTTTAGATGTTTTACCTGCAAGAGGTAGATATTTCAAATTTACTTGGCATATAATATATGGCAACTCTCTCTCTAATAACTTGCAGATAATTGTGCTATCTGATCTGTTCTTTTTTGTTTTTGTGCAGTGTGTTATTTAGCATTATCTTCTTAATCTTAGTTGACAATGGTTTTTCTCATGTTAAAAATCTCTTATGGTTATTGTAAGTGTCCCAATCTGAACCGCCAATGTTCCGTTAGCCCAAATTTATGATTTATTATCATTTAGGGGCATTTTGGGCATTATTTTGATGAGGAAGTGTGCTTTAGGAATGAAAAATAAACAAAATCTTGGCTTGAATTTGTCATTTCCCATAAAGAAAGGAATATTGACTAAAGGGAAAATGTCAAAACTGCTTTTCTGCAAAAATCAGGCACGCCTTCATTTCTATCCGCGCGGATAAAAGCGTCAACCCAATTCCACCTATAAATTGGGCATTTCAGTTTCAATTTGACAAGAACAAAAAAACCCACAGAGGGTCCGCTCCCGAGTCTAGAAAAGGGTCCGCTCCCGAGTCTAGAAAAGGGGAGAAAAGAAAGGAAGTGGAAGGAAGTCTAATCTATTTTCCTCCCATCACTTGCTCCTGAGTTTATTCAGGAAGGAAGTGGAAGGAAAATGTTTAAATTTTTTTAAAACTTTCCCTCCTAGGCAATCCTTCCAAATGTGGAAGGAATTGGAAGGAAAGAAAATTTTACTTAACAAATTTTTTGATAAACCTATTTTACCCCTCAAATATATTTCTCTTCTTCTTTCATTAAAGGGTACAAATGTAATTTAAAGTTTTTTCCTCCCATCACTTGCTCCCGAGTTTATTTAGGAAGGAAGTAATCGAATTCCTTTCTCTTCTTTTCTCTTCTCTCCTCTTCCTTTCCTTTCTCTCCTTAACAAACTCGGGAGCGGACCGGTGGGTAACGTGGGGGTGTATGAAAAGTTAGGTATGCATGTGTGTGAGTGTGTTACCATTTTTCGAAAACTGTTTTATTTAGTAAAAATTCGTAAGTCATTCTACTTAAAAGTGGGGAAAACATTTTTCGAAAATTTTATATAAAACGCTAATACTACTTCTCTTATCAAATGAATGATTAATTTATTTCTACTTGTTTATTTTTATCAAATTTGCTTTTGATAAAATACAAATTCGAAAGAAAAAAATCGATTATTCATTATGAAATTGAGCCAATAAGTAATACAGTCATTAGATGTTGCATTTTTTTTTGCTTTGTCCCAAATAAATTTCTTAATAAAGATAGTGTTACTTGGTGTAATTTAATCAAAGTTCTTTACAGATAAATAAATACAAAAATAAAAAGTTAACTAGAATATTTATTAGTATATGATGAGGGGATACAACTTAATTATGCTAAATAAACAAATTTATGACTTCATTAATGTATTAGTGGAATGGAATACAGTTAGTGGCTAAATCAGAAATATTGCAAAAGAGATCAAGATTAGATATAGGGTGAGTTTGGGAGTGCTTTTTTGTGCCTTATAATCACTTTTGAAGCTCAAAATCAATTTTAATTGCGTTTGGATAACAATACTGATTATGATTTTAAAATGTTAAAACGCAAAAAACTGTGTTTTCGTAGAAGCAGCTATGACCCAGCTTTTTCTAAAAGTGATTCTTAGAAGCTGTTATTTGTGTTGTTTTTACAATAATAACCTCTATCTCTTTTATACATTTATTATATCGAGATACATATCATAAATGTCATTTTTGGTATTTATCTTCAATAATCAGTTTTGAACATATACTATCCAAACATACTTATAAATTTTAGTATTTATTACAAATAATCAATTTTTTCTAAAATTACTTTTGAAAAATCACTTTCAGAAAATCAGAAGCAATGCCAAACTCGCCCATAGTGGTTCTTTTCCTAAATGAAAGGCTCATACCTAATTAATTGACTAACTTAAGTAAACTTACTATTATTAGAGGTAAAATATTGTTTTTTGTTTTTTTTTTTAATTTTGAGAATGTTAAAGTTGATATAACTTCAAATTTTAGGGTTTTGATTGACCATCATAGCCAAAAAATAGCTTCGTCATTGAACGCGGTTTGCAACCTATTCAATTTCACTCGTTGATAGGTAAGTTATGAATGTTGGCTAAATAAATACGCAATTGAAAATTCCTTTTAAGGTTTATAATAAGTTCAAATGTATTATACTACTCCCTTCATCCCAAAATATTTGTTCCATTTGACTTTTTTGTTAAATTTTGACCACAAATATATGACAATTTAACTAGGTTCATGAAATTCTAAAAATTCCTATTGATTCACCATTAATAATATTATCAACAACAACTTTTAAAATTTCATGAACATGATTAATCTCTTATAAATTTGTGGTCAAAGTTAAATAAAAAAGTCAAATGGGACAAACATTTTGAGATGGAGGGAGTATTTTCTAAATTTCTCATAATATAGTGGCTATTAACTATGCTAAACGGTTAAATTATAATTAATACAGAAGATGCTATAAAAAATGATATTCCCTCCTTCTCAAAATGTTTGTCCCATTTGACTTTTTTGTTAAACTTTGACCACAAATATATGACAATTTAATTATGTTCATGAAATTCTAAAAATTCCTATTGATTCACCATTAATAATATTATCAACAACAACTTTTAGAATTTCATGAACATGATTAATCTCTTATAAATTTATGATTAAAGTTCAACAAAAAAGTCAAACGAGACAAACATTTTAGAACGGAGGGAGTATAAAGAATCTAGATTCGTTTATTTATTGCTCTTTGCTTTGGGTCAATTTGAAATGTTATTAGTTTGTCACATAGTGAGAATAAATCTAATCCTTCTTTTGGTATAGATTAAGACATTCTAACTCACGTTTTGGTTAGCTTGACTTGGCATGTCTGCTATTAATTCCACCAACTGATTAATTTATTAGCTCATTAAATACACAAATGGGTACATACTTCCTTTATTTCAAATTGATTTTTTTCAATTTTTTTTTATCATTATTACGAATGAAATTTAAGCAATTATTTTAAATTGATTTTGTTATTCTAATAAAAATATAAATTTTGTTATTGATATTATTGGTGATGATGTATCTGTTACAAGTTTTAGATTTATATTAATATAAATTAATAAAATAGACTGTTTTTATATCAATATAATAAAACACCAAAAAAGTTTTACCAATATAATCATAATTTAACTCTAAATTTTCTTCACCATGTTATTCATAATAGTAACGATCCAATAGACAATACTCCAACAATCACTTCCTCCGAGCTCCCCTTCCACAACCACAACAACAACAGAAGCAAGCAAAGGGGAAAGAAGAAACGCATACTCTCTTTCTCTCACAAAAAACGCTCCAAGCTCTCTCTCTCTAGACGCAAATGGCGTCTTCACCTCTCTCAATTCGTCGATCTCTCCAATAAATTCCGGCCAAAGCTCACCACTCTTTCTCTCTCTCCACTACTCAGACTCTCACCCTCAGATTCCACTCTCTCTCTAAGCGGTTTTAGAGAGAAGCTCGCTCTCTCTCTAATCGTTAATGGCGGCCTCTCTCACCATTCTCTCTCTTTCAACCATTCTCTCTCTTTCAACCTAGACCGTCCTCACCATCGCTCCCTCTCTAGACCAGTAAATCGTCTCTCTCTTTCCCTCGCTCTACAACCAAAATTGCCTTCTCCTTTCTTCCCCCAAAACCGATTCCACTCCTCACCGAGCTCTCTATTTTTCTACACCGAAATAACAACCCAACTCATTCCCTCAATCTTCCTCACAAGCTCTCTCTCTCTCCCTAAATCGTTTCTTAACCTAGACCCAAACCCTTCCTCACCGTTACCTCTCTCTCAAACCCAATTAAATCCAACCCAGCCATCACCGTTCCTCTCTCCATTACCCCTAAACCGGTTCGCCAGCAACGGCCTCTCTCTCCTCTCTCTCTAAACGTAATCCCCCTCTAAATCGGCCGGAGCTCCCTAATCCTCTTCCTCGCCATTTACCCAAACAAATCCTTCGATTTCTTCTCCCCTGTTACAGACCTTGAACTCATCCATTAGGTCTCGAATCCATTACTTCCGGCCGAGCTTCCATCATCTCCGGCCGCCGTCACAACCTCCGCCTGCCAACAATCCAAAGGTGTTCACGTCCAATAGCATCAGCCTGTGGACAAAGGGATATTCTGAGGTTTAAAACCTCAGTTCTTTGGTCCATCTGGGAGTTCGAACTCTCTCTCTCTACGAAGCTGATTAGAAGGCTTCCTATACCGACGTGGTATAGGAAAGTGTGGATCTCCGAGGGTAACATCTGAAATCTCTCTCTTCTGATTATGCATCCTATTCCATTTCCATGTTCATTACTTGTGATATGTTAATCTGCAAGTAGAATGATCTTGCCTTGATGTTTACTCACGTGGGTCATGTTCTGGGCGTTGTTTGAACTATGTTATATTTGTGATGTTCACGTTCCGAATCTTGTTTTACCTATATAAGGGTTTGATCTGGGATATGTTTAAGCATGTTTTATATTAGTCCCTGAATGTTGTGTCCAGTCCGGTGATAATGCACTTTTGGCCATTCATGTTGTGATTTGTACACTGGATGCTTCGGTGAGTGTGGATCATTCCATATCCACACTCACCCGAGTCTCTATCCTAATCATCTTTGTTTGAGTTAGGAAGTGAGGGTTCTTTAATTGTGACCCAAGAAATGTGGACATTCACATTGGGTCACCGAAATCCCATGACCTTCCCATAATACTCTTTATCTCGGTCTCTTCATTGTTCCAGTTAGCTTCTTAGCTTTAGAATGGTCAATTTCAGTTGTAAGTTCTCATATTTTGTAATTGGGATGTGGCCCCCGTACCAAGTGGTTCACAAGATGTAATTCTCTCATTTCATCAATGAAACAAAGCATTAAAATGCATTTATACATATATTATGTCTCACATATTTGCACACACTTATGAATGAATTGAATGTTGAACAATAGAAAGACTCGTATACGAGGCGTGTTGGGTGAACGTCAAACGTTCTTCCCAACACGTAATCTGACCCCCGAACCCATTTTCTCAATTTTAAAAGGTTTTCAATGTTTCCTTAAAAACGGCGTGGCGACTCCTAATTTTTTCTAAAAAAATTTCGGCGAGCGTACAAACAGTGGCGACTCTGCTGGGGACTATTTGAAACTTGTTTTTCAAAAAAGTGGGTCAAACTTTAGTTCGTGTTCAACATCATTCTCATTCATTTGTGTGTGCATTTGTTGGTGACATTATATGTGAGCAAAATGCATTTGGTGCTTTGTGCTATGTAGGGTGTGTGTGTGTTATTTTCCTTCATCCCCTTTTCCAAAAAAAAAAAATCAAAATTTTGACTGTCGGACCCGTTTCCTTAACTGTTGAATTTTATGCGCTTACTTACTTTAAAAAATATTTTCAAAAAATGTTTCAAAGAAAAGAAAGAAAAAGTAAAAAAAAAAAGAAGAAAAAGTAAAAAGAAAAAAAAAAGAAAAAAAAAAAAAGAGAAAAAAAGAAAAAAAGAAAAGAAAGAAAAAGAAAAAAAAAGTAAAAAGTAAAAAGAAAGAAAAAAAAAAAACAAAAAAACAAAAAAACAAAAAAACAAAAAACAAAAAACAAAAAACAAAAAACAAAAAACAAAAAACAAAAAACAAAAAACAAAAAACAAAAAACAAAAAAATAAAAACAAAAACACAAAAACCGAAAAAAACGAAAAAACGAAAAAACGAAAAAAACGAAAAAACAAAAATCAAAACACAAAACACAAAAGAGAAAAGAGAAAAGAGAAAAGAGAAAAAAAGAAGAAATAAAAAAAAGAAAAAAAACAAAAAACAAAGAACAAAAAAACAAAAAACAAAACACAAAAGAGAAAAGAGAAAAGAGAAAAGAGAATCAAAAATCAAAAATCAAAAATCCAAATCCAAATCCAAAAACCAAAAAGCAAAAAGCAAATCGCAAATCGCGAAAAAGCGAAAAAGCGAAAAAGCAAAAGCAAAAGCAAAAAAAAAAAAAAGAAGATAGACTGCCGCACACTACGCGCACGTTGACCTTACACTGTACACTACGTCCTTAACCCGGGAAAATTTCAGTAGCAGCCCGTTTGGCCTTACTACGCCTCTCGGTGCGAGCACGGGACTACCCAAACATCCCTTGGAGCCTTGTGTCGACCATGCACTCGTCCGTGACCCACTTTGTCCGAGACTCGGTTGATTTTTGGTTTGGTCCGTGTCATGCCCTGTCTGTGTATACACCGTGCCAGTCAAACCCTAGTCGACACGCCAAGTCAACATCCTTCGGAGACCCTAATCAGTCGAGGTCATGAACTTTGACCAAATCTTGACTGGCGCCTTGACTTTGACTTTGATTTGCATAACTTATGCACTGACTTCCGGCATGACACAGAGTCATCAAGGATTAACGATTATGCCATGTCTAATTACGGCCTATCTGACGACGGGTCAAGATCAATTATGGATAGTTATCAGTCAAAGTCATGCCGACTTTTCGTCGAGCCCCCAGACACGATCTTGATCCTTGACGTCAGCTTTGCCCGTAATTTACATTGGATACGCGTTAAGACTCGATTACCCGCCAGACTTTAGGATCGTTTTTCTTTTCGGTTGGTGGGACCTGCTTGCCCTACAGAACCCTTGTTCGAGGTTACAGGTTGAGGGTCTGTAGCGTAGTGACGGAACCCACTAGTCCAGGATTAGTGTAGAATGCGAAAAAGAAGGTGTCCCCCTTTTCCAACCATTCTTGGGATTAATAAAAATTATTTTTATTTAAACCATTAATAAGATGTTGCATGAGTCCATCTCCTTCCGTACTCCTCCCTCTCCCATACCATCTCAAAGTCTCTATCCTCCGTCTTATATTCGCTCTCTCCTCTCATAGCTACGACAAGTTGGGTGTGCGCTCTCGTTCTCGGCGCTCATTGGTCCATATTCCCGAGGCGAAAGCAATTTAAGTGCCCGAGTGATCGTTCATCTGATTCGGAATCCCAAAATGCTCGGTGGTGCAGAGAAGCTTATGGCCCACCAGCCTGGAAGTTCATATCCCATGGGTCAGCAAAGTGCGAAGGGTGTGTCCATCGAAAAGAGGCGAGCTACCCTTGAAGCCGTTTCTCCTCGCGAACAGGAGGCCCGGCTGCTTATGCAGATTACAAAAGCTAAGGAGAGACGACTTGTGAAGGACAGAAAGATTGAGAAGGGCCCTCACCCCATCGCTGCAACAGTGCTCTTCCTCCCATCCGAAGTTGATGCAGTCGATCAGTCCTCGTAGGATCTAGAATGTCCGCTGTTGGACACGAGTCTGTCAAGTCCAAGACGGACCGGTCTTTTCTTTCAATGATAAAAATCTTTGTTTCTCTTCTTGCTAGACTCGAGACATCACTAGAACACCTACATTACGCTCAAATGAAATGGTCTTATTTCAAATGATCACTTGTGCTGCTCAACCACTAATGCTTTAAAATGACTCATGTTTAAATTAATCGGAGTGAGAAAATCAATTGATACCCTTCTCAAATTGGGGCTTACCAACTCCCCATCTTGCATCTCATATGCTCACATCTCTTTCATCATCCTCATCATCTCGCTGCTCGATGAATTGACACGGATCTTTTCTCATTTAAAGCTTAAGCAAGCAATGAAGACTTAATCTCGTTTAGGTCATCCGGTAGGGATTGCGGTTGAAGCCTTTCACCCATAGGAAAACTATTACCTCACCCCGCTAAACAATATCCTTTCATTTCAAGATCGGCGTGTTTTGAAACCCCATTTAGCCATCATTTTTGCTCCATGCTAAGCGAAGTTTTAGCAAGCCCAAGAAGTTAGCTTCGAGAGTCGGCGATGCGCAAAATATCTCAAGCCATGAAGGAAGGATAAAGATAATCCTCAACTTCTCAGGAGGCCTTCCAAGTTATCAAAAGAAGGATTTTAAATCCTCACAATTCAGCAAGAATCCTCAACGTCTCAGGAGGCTTTTAAAAAAAAGAGAGAAGGAGAAAAGTTCAAGCAAAAAAAAAAAAAGAAGAAGAAAGAAATAGAAAAGTTCAAGCAAGAACTTAAAAAAAAAAAAAGGACTGTCGATCCTCTCAATTCAGCAAAAGTCTCCGACTTCTCAAGAAGCTCTCCAATGATAAAAAAGGAGTCTGAATTCTCGCAAGTTCGCGAAAAGTTCTCGATAACTTGGACTTCCCTCACCATTACCTTAAATCAATCCCAAGCCATCCTCTCGATTTTAGAGGATATTCCCATTTCCTCGACCAATTTCACGCTATCCCCTCGCTTTTAGAGGATATTCCCATTACCATTACCCTCGCCTTTGGCCAAAGTCAAAAGTTGACCTCTCATTCTTAGAGGCAATCAATCTTCCCCGCCATAGATTTCCCAAACACATCCCTGCAAGCCAACCTCTCATCTTTAGAGGTTCACAAAAAAGCCCAAATGACCTCTCACTTTAAGAGGTCACGACTTCCAAAATTACCCGATTGTCCGATCGAAGCCCTAAACCCAAAGCCCCTACCGGATAGTAATTTCATTCCAATATCTTCGAAGTTTAAATCAGATTAATGCTTCATTGCTCGTTTAAATTGGAGCCAAATCCATCTCGGCTCAAATGATCCTCAATCAAAGATTGTGCAAATTCAATCCTTCCCTTCGACACTTCATGTGAGCATATTTCATTTCTCCTCCGCAAACACTTGCCGTGGATGTCCCACTGGGGCTCCGCATTCGTGTCTTTCATCGACACTCCAGGAGGATATGTTCTTCAACTCTCCAATTCCCAGAAAATCCTCAAAGGTCCTCGAAATCTCGAATTTTCACATTCAATCGGGTTAAGCCCGAATTACGGCGACCTGAGCTCTTCATAATGGAGGGAACGTAGGCAACCATAATTGTTCCGGTCGAAATCACAAACAAATCTAAAAAAAAAATCCGGTCTCATCAAGGACCGTTCCTATACACTTTCCATCCTTCCAAGCTTGATTCTCGATATCAGTTGGTTTTCTCCTTGTGATTAATCAAAATATTTGCCCATATCAGGATTAGTGTTTGAATAACCCGAACATCAATAAAGGGTTTTAAGCAGCCTTGTGATCATCACGAATTAGACAAGTTTTCAAGTGTCTCGACAAGTCTTCTCTTTCTACATCATAGGGAAATAGAGCCAAACACTGTCTTTTGGTCAGCAGGGGCTTCCATACACTTTTCCACACCTTGGGATGCTTATACTCTCCCAAAAGAGTCAAACCCAAAAGCGAGAGTGTCATACACGAACTCGGGATCCATTCCCACCTTCGAAAAATGTGCCCCTGCACACATATATTTTCGAGTCTTGTCCAGCGACTGATTGACTGCGGTATGAAACGATGGGTCGCCTCCTCGGCCACAAGATGACTCTGTCTGCAATAGGGATGCATTGAATCTCTCCAAGCTGGGGCTTTTGATAAGCTGTTCTCTCAGGCTCTCTTTACCAGATTCCCTCCGGGTTTGCTTTGCATCATCAACTGGGGCTTCGCCATGGTCACCTTATCAAGATCTGGGGCTTCGCCTAGTCATCCCTTCAAAGCCGGGATCGTTCTCTGCTAATTGCCGTCTCGGATGCGCGACATACTTTGTTTTCATCGGCAACGAATCAATCTGCTGTAATCTGCACCCCAGGGAGCGTCCCCGACTTGCCCAGACTGCACCTTGTCGCTCATACATTTCCCCGCCTCATGGGAGAGGGCTCACTTGGCCATATATCATCCGTCACTCATACATTTTCCCACCTCATGGGAGAGGGTCCAAACCCATGCACCGTTATATACATTCATCAATACACAATCCATCATAGCATAATTGCTCCATACATATCCGCTTGTCAAGCCTTGCAAAAAAACCTAACTTTCCTTTCATCCCCAGCTGAGATGGACTTGTGCAACAAAAGATTAATAATGCATAAGCAAAATTTCAATAATCGAATAAAATGCAAAGTGCCTAGAGTGTTGTGTTTTCCCCCCACAGGGTACAATAATCAGGTGATCATAATCTGATCATGGGGATTGCTCCTCAAATCATAATCTGGACAAAGAGTTCAAATCTTGCAGGTAGCATATTCTGCCTTCATCATCTTCATCAGTCTCTTCTTAAGACTTATCAGCATCATCTGAAAGAGCCTCAGCTACCTCAGTCTCCAAGCAATGCTCGTCGAAAAGAGTTTCAGCTGCTTTGATCTCCAAGCATTAGGGCTCTTTTGCCTCATCATCAAAAGCCCATTCTCAAGGGCAAACTATTTCCAAAAGCCCATTCTCAAGGGCAAACCATCTCCAAAAGCCCATTCTCAAGGGCGCTTCATCATCAAGAGTCCGTTCTCATGAGCAGATCTTCACAAAAAGCCCATTCTCAAGGGCGCTTCATCACCAAGAGCCCATTCTCAAGGGCAAACTATCTCCAAGAGCCCATTCTCAAGGGCGTTTCATCATCAAGAGCCCATTCCCATGGGCAAATCATTACCAAGAGCCCCTTCCCACGGGCAGCTCATCATCAAGAGCCCGTTCTCATGGGCAGATCTTCATTCAGAATTCATTCTCATAGCCAGACCTTCAAAGAGCCCGTTCTCATGGGCGAATCTTCACCAAAAGCCCTTTCTCATGGGCACGTCTTCATCAAAGCCTGCTGCATCGGTACATCTTAACCGAAAGCCCTTTCTGCACGCCAAATCATCGCAAAAGACTGTCCCTTGCACGGCAAAACCATCCCTCTAAGTCAAAGAACCATCGGGTCCACCCCTCTTATCAAAATCATCGGGTCCACCCCTTTTGCCAAAAATCCTCGGGTCCACCCCTTTTACCAAAAATTCTCGGGTCCACCCCTCAAGTCAAAGTACCATCGGGTCCACCCCTCTTATCAAAATCATCGGGTCCATCCCTTAAGTCAAAATTCTTCGGATCCACCCCTCGAGTCAAAGAACCATCGGGTCCACCCCTTTTACCAAAAATCCTCGGGTCCACCCCTCAAGTCAAAGAACCATCGAGTCCATCCCTCTTATCAAAATCCTCGGGTCCATCCCTCAACTCAAGAATCCTCGGGTCCACCCCTCAGAGTCAAAAGTCATCGGGTCCGTCCCTCTCAGAATCATAAAGTCATCAGCCCCGTCGCCAAATCATCAGCAAAATCCATCTTCCATGGCAATCTGACAGCAAAGTTCATGTCCTATCCGACAAATGCCTCCAAAGACAGCAAATCGCCAACAAAGACCGTCCCGCGAACGGCAATCCAACAACTCTTCATCACCATCAGCCGTAGCCTCAGTCCTTCCGGCAGCTACAGGTAAGCACAACTCAGGTATGAAAGCATATCTTGGTCAATTACTTTCTAAAGAGCATTATCATAAAACGTCTGGTGACTCCCAAAACTGTCAAATTCGCGGGTGACTTCTCAAAGAAAAACAGTCAAATCCTCGGGTGACTCCCCAAAACAGTCAAAACCTCGAGTGACTCCCAAATACAGTCAAACTTCGGGTGACCCCCAAAGAAACAGTCAAACCTCGGGTGACTCCCAAAAACAGTCAATCCTCGGGTGACTCCCAAATACAGTCAAACCTCGGGTGACTCCCAAAACAGTCAAATCCTCGGATGACTCCCAGATAACAGTCAAATCCTCGGGTGACTCCCAGATAATAGTCAAACCTCGGGTGACTCCCAAAACAGTCAAATTCGCGGGTGACTCCCAAAAACAGTCAAATCCTCGGGTGACTCCCAGATAACAGTCAAAATCTCGGGTGACTCCCAAAAGCAGTCAAATCCTCGGGTGACTCCCAGATAAAGTCAAATCTCGGGTGACTCCCAGATAAAGTCAAATCTCGGGTAACTCCCAGATAACAGTCAAACTTCGGGTGACTCCCAGATAACAGTCAAACCTCGGGTGACTCCCAAAAACAGTCAATCCTCGGGTGACTCCCAAATATAGTCAAACCTCGGGTGACCCCCAAATACAATCAATCCTCGGGTGACTCCCCAATACAGTCAATCCTCGGGTGACTCCCAGATACCAGTCAAACCTCGGGTGACTTCCAAATACAGTCAATCCTCGGGTGACTCCCAGATAACAGTCAAATCCTCGGGTGACTCCCAAAAACAGTCAAACCTCGGGTGACTCCCAAAAACAGTCAAACCTCGGGTGACTCTCAGATAACAGTCAAATCTCCTCGGGTGACTCCCAAACAACAGTCAAATCCTCGGGTGACTCCCAAAACAGTCAAATTCGCGGGTGACTTCCCAAAGAAAAACAGTCAAAATCGCGGGTGACTTCCCAAAGAAAAACAGTCAAATTCGCGGGTGACTTCCCAAAGAAAAACAATCAAATTCGCGGGTGACTTCCCAAAGAAAAACAGTCAAATTCGCGGGTGACTCCCAAAAACAGTCAAACCTCGGGTGACTCCCCAAAACAGTCAAAACCTCGGGTTACTCCAAAAAACAGTCAATCCTCGGGTGACTCCCAAATACAGTCAAACCTCGGGGGACTCCCAAATGCAGTCAAACCTGGGGTGACTCCCCTAAGAACAGTCAATCTTGGGTACAAAGCCCGTAGCCTCTCGTTATCGCCACCTCTTTGACGAACTACGTATAGGCTTGATTCCCATTCGGGATACGTAGGTAGCGTACCAGAGGTCCAACCACTTGACCAATACGGTCACCCTTTTCCCCGACAGTTCTCGTAAGCCCGAATCTTTCCCAGCGAGAACACCTTCAAATAGTCTCCCCCAGGTACAAAACCTCAGCTTAGGTTCATACTCTTGAACCAAACCTCAACTTAGGTTCATACTCCTGAACTAAACCTCAACTTAGGTCAACAATCCATGCTTTACAAGAAGGTTAGTACTATGCATGCTTTAGGTGCATTACTGAATTTCTTTTTCAATTGAAGAGGTTATCTTTATTTGTAAATGGGCAAATTGCAAATAAGGGCCTGAAGTATGCACCCCGTTCGCGGAAAGGGCCCGATGTTTTAAATTTGGCGATTTAGGGTCTCAAGTAACCAAAAATGTTGGCAATTAAGGGCTTTTTGACGGATTTTGTTAGTAAAGTCAGTTAAGTGACGAATTTTGGACTAAATTGAAAAGCAAATTAGTTATTAAGAACTGAAATGTAAATTTTTAAAAATTGATGACCGTTACAAAATATTTTTTTTAAAAATAATATTTTTTGAAAATATATATATTTCAAAAAGCTGTAATTTTTTTATAATTTTTAAAATATGTTAAAATAAATGTTATAAATATAAAAAAATTGTATTTTTAAAGAAAATAGTATTTTTTTTAAAAAAAATAATAATTAATTTTTAACGTAAATCTTGTAATATTTTTTTTTTAAAAATAAAGTAAGTGACATGTCACTTAAATCTTTTTGATTTAGGAAATTTTATTTAAAAAATTGCCAATTTTTATTTAATAAAGATAATTTTATTTTAAAAAGATAATTTTATTTAAAAAATGTAATAATTTTTTATTGCAAATTTTAGAAATGAAAAAATTCTTGTAAAATACCGTTTTTTACTAATTTAAAAAAGATAATTTTAATTAATTCTTTATTAATTGAAAACACCCACGTTAATTTTACCACCATCAATCCAGATCAAAATTCAGTATAACAAACGTTAACAATCCCGGAAAATGCTCAATTTCTCTACATATCTCTCCAATTCACGACGAGAAAATTTCAAGAACGCTAAAGAAATTAACAAACTGAGCAATGGGGATTTTTTGAAGTGAAATTGAGCAGAAAGGGATTTGGGTTTTGGGGTAGAAACCCTACTGAGAAATGGTCTCTAGTTAGTATGTGTTTGGGTGATGGGAAGTGAAGAGATTGGGTGAATGACGTTCGAGGGTGTTGACATTGAGATGAAATTTGAAAATCAGAAAAGGAAAATCGTGATCTGTGAAGGTAAGGAGCCTCTGCCATTGATGAATTTTAATTTGAACAAAGATTCAATTTTTCGTTTTGAATTTCTTGCCACCGTTCTATGTGTGTCTGTGGTGGGAAAGGAGCCTTCGCCATTGATGTTGTTGAGTTTTGGTGAAATACCCAGATTTTTGAATTTGACTGAGAAAGACGAAAATGGGTTGATGGTGGTGGAGATGGTGGTGGAGATGAAGGGTTGTTAGCGGAGATGGTGGGTTGATGGTAAAATTAATGTGGGTGTTTTCAATTAATAAAGAATTAATTAAAATTATCTTTTTTAAATTAGTAAAAAACGGTATTTTACAAAAATTTTTTCATTTCTAAAATTTGCAATAAAAATTTATTACATTTTTTTAAATAAAATTATCTTTTTTAAATAAAATTATCTTTTTTAAATAAAATTATCTTTATTAAATAAAAATTGGCAATTTTTTAAATAAAATTTTCTAAATCAAAAAGATTTAAGTGACATGTCACATACTTTTATTTTTTTTTAAAAAAAATATTACAAGATTTACGTTAAAAATTAATTATTATTAAAAAAAAAACTATTTTCTTTAAAAATACAATTTTTTTATATTTATAACATTTATTTTAACATATTTTAAAAATTATAAAAAAAATTACAGCTTTTCGAAATATATATATTTTCAAAAAATATTATTTTTAAAAAAATGTTTTGTAACTGTCATCAATTTTTAAAAATTTACATTTCAGTTCTTAATAACTAATTTACTTTTCAATTTAGTCCAAAATTCGTCACTTAACTGGCTTTTCTAACAAAATTCGTCAAAAAGCCCTTAATTGCCAACATTTGGTTACTTGAGACCCTAAATCGCCAAATTTAAAACATCGGGCCCCTTTCCGCGAACGGGGTGCATACTTCAGACCCTTATTTGCAATTAGCCCTTTGTAAATATGATTTAATGATTGTTAGAACTTCAATACCAATATTACTACCATGTACACTGTATGCGTGAACTCTTCTCCCTCCTTAACTCTCCCCATTTGTTCTCTCTCTCTCTCTCTCTCTCTCTCTCTCTCTCATGTGCGGGTAGGGTGGGGGTCCACGTATACAGTTGCATGGTTACTAAAGTTATTAGGTAATTCAAAATGTTAACTCCTTGTACTACCCAAGTTAAAATGAAATTGGTGCCTTCGTCTAATTCCATCCACTTGCAGCAGTTAAGTGCCCACATGTGCTCCTCACGTCATTCTTTACAGGGGGAAAATTGATCACTTAACACCAAAAATATAAACTCAGGGACATGAACAAACAATGAAAGCACCAATGGTCAATGCTCCTTACATCACTCTCCTCATATCAATTAACTAGCACACAACATTCTTGATGAAAAACTTGGTTGACCTCTCCTCTAGATTGATTCCTTTAGTCTGTTTCCTCTGCACGTATAATCGCACATAGTTAAAGTTGAACTGTTAAAGAATTTCCATTTCTCTCTGTCTTATTATTATTATTATTATAATATTATTATGGGATATAGATGTCTTGTAAATGTAGTGCACAAGAAGATGTGTACAGGGGCCAGAAAGATATGTCTTGCACGTGTTGCCCCTTTTCTTACACATCTCTTTATCCACGGATACATCGTGCTGATGCATCTTTGTCTCGTGGATACATCTCTTTCACGCGGATGCACTTCTTTCGCAATTTGCAGTTTGTTATCTGCTAAATACTTCCACGATTAGACAAGGTCGGTAAAGTGTTCTTTTCACAGTTTGGGATCACCATGGAGCAGTTGATTGAAGGATGGAATAATGAAGTTCACCACGTGGCTCAATCGCAGAGTTACACGTGGTCTAGTTGGGTTTATAAGGAAGAATTGCGGGCACCATAAAGTAGTGCATGTCCCCCTCACATGGGCTTACTCTTCTCATGCCCTTAAATACCCCAAGGGCATTCATTTGTAAGGATAACCCTATCTTCCACATCAACTCTCTCTCTCTCTCTCTCTCTCTCTCTCTCTCTCTCTCACTAAAGAGACCAAGCACCGCGCGGTACCTTGTCTCTCCCTAACCCTTCTCGTTTACATTTCCGCTCCTCCTTTTCATCACCCTTCGATGGTTTGTCGTGTAACGCCAACAATCACCCGAAAAACCTTGATACAACCCCGTGAATACCCTTAAACAATTATTATTATTTTAATTTTCTATTTTTTGTGTAAAATTTAGTTTAGTAGTTAAAAAGTGATGAGCAAATTAAGGGTAATGAAAGTAGAAAAAATTCTCAAGTTTTTTACTAAATGGAGATAAAAATCCTTTTTTTATGTTCAAATTTTCTTGGTAAAGTTAAAACTTGATTTCATGATGAACCCATTTTTTTGTATTGATCCAGCACCGGCGGGAGCCATAAATTAGTTAACTAGGCCACGTGATGCATGACAAACATGTATGTGATGCAAAGTCTATATGCACAACCAATAAAAAGTAGAAAGAAAAAGCCTGGCTTGCCACCTAGGCAGCCCTAGACGTGACACCTAGGCTCTTGAGCGCACCTAAGGGAATTCGATCACTCAATTCAACGTAACATAGTTATTTGCTGCTGGGGAAATTCTTATTTTTAGACTCCTAATAAACTGAGGGTATTTCACACTTTTATAGACTACTAATAGTTCCTAAGCCAAAAACGATTTTATTTCCTAAACTTAAGTGTAGAAGATTAATTAATGTGTAGAATTTTCGAAGTGTAAGTTGTCATTTAATGATGAGCAGAATGGTAATTTCACACCACTTCATCTGAAAGGGTGTAGTACATAAATGAAGTGCCTTTTAGTCTCATATATATATGGCATTCTATCCGCCTTTATAGATATACAAAAATATTCATATTCTTTTATACATCATCTTCACAAATTAATTGAAGATCAAAAGAGGGCACTATCATTTAGAAGAACTTTATCTCCCTATTCTCTTATCTTTTTCTTCTACAAACATCAAGATTAGATGGATTCAATAGGTACGCTTCCGCCTCAATCTATTTTGTAACGACCCCGAATTTCCACAACAATAATAATACTTAATTGATAATAAAATAACCTTCAACGGCTACTAAAACCATAATTCAAATACTAACCACTATTTGAAATAACTTAAATGCGAATAACGGTAACAATTTCAACGGCTAGTACAATCCACTAGCTCAACACAATCTTTAAAGTCTTACAAACTTTCAAATAACTGAAATAACTAGCTAAAGAGTCTAAAAATGAATAAACTAAAACGATCCTTGAACTCCTTATGAAGTGCTCCCGAACCGTTTCACATTCTTCCTATATGAAATCTGGAAGAAAAGAAGATGAAAGGGTGAGCGAACAATGCCCAGTAAGTTCATATACAACCCCTCCGGTTACTAAGGAGGAGTTGACCTGAAGGAATATCAAACGATACAAATTTCAAATAGCAATCGAATACATAACAGGACACTAATTCAAAATAGTTATTTATCAAATCTCAAACCAAATGTCTTTCAAAATCTCAACGGTTTCACAAACTGAGTTTACAAATACTTTGGAGTTTCAAATGATGACGAAATCGATTCAAATTGACTCAAATGATTTACTTATTTAAAACTGTCTCATACCAGCTTTAACTAACTAAATCACTCACAGATTATTAGGAATTTTTAAAGGACCGATAAGCTGAACAAAACTAACTCGAGGAATCTAATTATCTACAACTGTCCCATACCAGCCGTAGATAATCAAATCACTCACAGACATCATGATCACATAAGTGGTCCACTGACCTTATAAAACCAAAATCCCATAAAGGGAACAAAAGCCCACAAGGAGCACAAAGGTTGACTCCGCAGAGTCCTAAACAGTGTATCCGGAACATCCCACCACTACTACATTGAAGCGGTGAACTAAGTTTGCCTGAAGGCCAAAATATCAAATATACCCCGCCGAAGCAGGTTGTCTAACTTAGTGATCATTAATGGAACACAAATCACATCATATTAAAACTCATTTTTATACAGAATACGAACTTTCACAATAACAACAAAATTCTGTATTTACGAAACCAAAAGGACGATATAGCAAACGAATAACAAAAGATTAGCAAATAACGGTAACCGAGGGAGTCAAAACAAATACTGACGCGATGTCAGCTTTTACGTATCAAAGAAACGTACATCGCCAAGAAATATGCGAAAACCTATATAATGAAACGGAGCGAAAATCAATTAACTTAAAGATGTATAATCACTTACCTTAGCGTTGCTTAGTACTTCCAAAAATGCTCCACGCGCACGAATCTACAATCATGCAAAGCGAAATCTCAACCTTAGGTACAATTAACTTCTATCTACTTAGTACTTTTAATCAACTTGGTTAACCTATGAGTTATTCTACTAACTCCTTTTTATGATTAACTAATATCCTAATAATGTCACCAAAACATCCGTAGGGTTTACCCAAACTATTCTTAGGTTTCTAACATTTTTATTCCCTTTACTTTAATCAAAATACATTTACACACACTAATTACACCTTTTACAGCATACACACAAAACTCTAATATTACACACACTCACACAGTACACAATACACACACACAGATTACACACACACACTGTTTCACACACATACAGATTACACACACACTGTTTCATACACACACACTGTTTCACACACACGGTACAATACACACATTGTTTCACACACATTGTTTCACACACAGAGAGATTACACACACACACTGTTTCACACACACACTTTTTTTTTAATAAATACTTTAAATACTCCGTTCCAACATAATACTTTAGATCCAACCCAAATAAATCAATTCTATTATGGTACGAACCCTAATTTTTCACTCTCATAAATACATACAATATTGATGATCAAAACTCATATCACTCATCAACATAATCACTTGAAAACCCTAATTTTGATAAATTTAGATTAGGTTTTTATTACATCTTTCTATCCCAAATCAAAAGATAATAATTAAGGGTTGTAAGGATTATCTTAATGGACAAAACCTTGATCTCCTTCTTCCTTCTTCCTCTCTCTCTCTCCCTCTCCAATTCCGTCGACTTCTCTCTCTCTCACTGCTCTCTCTCTTTTCTCTCTTTGTCGTCAACAACTTTCTTTTTTTTTTTGTTTAATGACAACTAGGGTTAGGGTATTTAATATTTATACTCTAATTTATGTTTTGCAAAACTAAACTTACTGACATGACATGGGTCAAGTTAATAATTTAACCTCAAAAAAAAAAGGGCCAAGCCTTATTTAGATCCTCTGTCTTCTTGCTTTAAAATGCTCCACTTATTACTATAAAAACCCAATTGAGTAACACACGTTATTATTAGCATTATTGACCCAAAATTTTACTTAGTGATTGGCCCAAAAGAAACTAAGCCCAAAAAATATTTCTTGTAATTTCTTTAAAACATAATTGGCCCAATAAAAGTCCAAACATTATTTTGTAATCACCCAATATTGCTACTCAAATAATAACTTGATAGTCACAAATAAAATAAAATTCAAATAAAATAAAATCAATTACTAGTTGACCCAATTCAATCAAACTATTCATAATAGTCTAAAACTTAACTAAATTTCGAAAATAAATTAGTTAGATTCGGGTTATTACATATTCGATCAAACTTCTTCCATACTTAAGTATTTTGGCATTAATGGAATAAGAATGTTCCAACACCACATTGTAAGATAAACATATTCTTATTCAAAGGACAGACTTTCAGGTGTTGTAGATGAAGTTGCTTGTAAGCGTGGAGGAGACGAGTAGAAGGTGTTGGCCGAAATTTGCAACCCTTCTATGGTTCCTTCCAACATTTCTATCACCTTTCTTATTGACGGCCTCTCTGACGGATTTGTTTGAATATACCATAATTTCACTATTTTCATCTTTCTCGCAATCTCATTTTCTATAATGGGTGTTTGCAAATATTCATCTTGCTCAAGCTGCTTGTAAATCCATTGTGGAAAGTACTCGCTACTGTGATTATCCCGTGCATTGATATTTTTCCTTCCACAGATCATTTCTAAGACCATCATTCCGTAGCTATAGACATCAGATTTATGTGAGACCCTACCAAAGTTTCTATTGAAAACCTCGGGAGCTATATACCCTATTGTCCCTCTAACTTCTTCGTTCAAGGAAAAAATACTCTCTTCCCTTGAATGGATTTTAGCAAGTCCAAAATCGGATATCTTTGGATAAAAGTTTTCATCAAGAAGGATGTTATGAGACTTTATGTCAAAATGTAAAATATGAGTGGTGCACCCACGGTGCAAGTATTCAAGCCCTCGAGCTATTCCAACTGCAATTTCGTATAATTTCTCCACTCTGAGGTATCGTGCATTCTCTTTTGGAATGTTATGATTCAAGAATTTCTCGAGAGATCCATTAGGCATGAACTCTTAGACAAGAGCTCTTTTTTTTACCCTGGTAACAAAATCCAAGAAGAGAGACAATATTAACATGAGAAGTCTTACCTATGCTTGCAACCTCATTGATAAATTCTTCTCCATTTTCTTTGGATTTTTTCAAAACCTTTATTGCCACAAGAGAACCATCTTGTAACACCCCCTTAAACACAATTCCAAAGCTTCCTCGACTCAGTTCATCTTTGAAAGAAAATTAGTTATAACACAATATGGAAATCCAGAACAAAGAATGATAAGCGCATTAAGGCCTTTATAACACAATATAATCCAAAAAGGATACAAGTTTTACGAGATCAAGAGAATGACCAACTCATTCAAAGATGAACTTGGTCGAGGAGGCTTTGAAATTGTGTTTAAGGGGGTGTTACAAGATGGTTCTCTTGTGGCAGTAAAGGTTTTGAAGAAATTCAAAGAAAATGGAGAAGAATTTATCAATGAGGTTGCAAGCATAGGTAAGACTTCTCATGTTAATATTGTCTCTCTTCTTGGATTTTTTACCAGGGTAAAAAAAGAGCTCTTGTCTACGAGTTCATGCCTAATGGATCTCTCGAGAAATTCTTGAATCATAACATTCCAAAAGAGAGTGCACGATACCTCAGAGTGAAGAAGAAAATTGCGGTTGGAATAGCTCGAGGGCAATACTTTGAGGTGCACCACTCATATTTTACATTTTGACATAAAGCCTCATAACATCCTTCTTGATGAAAACTTTTATCCAAAGATATCCTATTTTGGGCTTGCTAAAATCCATTCAAGGGAAGAGAGTATTTTTCGAAGAAGCTAGAGGGACAATATGGTATATAGCTCCCGAGGTTTTCAATAGAAACTTTGGTAGGGTCTCACATAAATCTGATGTCTATAGCTACGGAATGATGGTCTTAGAAATGATCTGTGGAAGGAAAAATATCAATGCACGGGATAATCACAGTAGCGAGTACTTTCCACAATGGATTTACAAGCAGCTTGAGCAAGATGAATATTTGCAAACACCCATTATAGAAAATGAGATTGCGAGAAAGATGAAAATAGTGGGATTATGGTGTATTCAAACAAATCCGTCAGAGAGGCCGTCAATAAGAAAGGTGATAGAAATGTTGGAAGGAACCATAGAAGGGTTGCAAAATCCGGCCAACACCTTCTACTCGTCTCCTCCACGCTTACAAGCAATCTACACAACACTGAGAAAGTCTGTCCTTTGAATAAGAATATGTTTATCTTACAATGTGGTGTTGGAAAATTCTTATTCCATTAATGCCAAAATACTCAAGTATGGAAGAAGTTTGATCGAATATGTAATAACCCGAATCTTACTAATTTATTTTCGAAATTTAGTTAAGTTTTAGACTATTATGAATAGTTTGATTGAATTGGGTCAACTGGTAATTGATTTTATTTTATTTGGATTTTATTTTATTTGTGACTATCAAGTTATTATTTGAGTAGCAATATTGGGTGATTACAAAATAATGTTTGGACTTTTATTGGGCCAATTATGTTTTAAAGAAATTACAAGAAATATTTTTTGGGCTTAGTTTCTTTTGGGCCAATCACCAAGTAAAATTTTGGGTCAATAATGCTAGTAATAACGTGTGTTACTCAATTGGGTTTTTATAGTAATAAGTGGAGCATTTTAAAGCAAGAAGACAGAGGATCTAAATAAGGGTTGGCCCTTTTTTTTTTTTGAGGTTAAATTATTAACTTGGCCCATGTCATATCAGTAAAGTTTAGTTTTGCAAAACATAAATTAGAGTATAAATATTAAATACCCTAACCCTAGTTGTCATTAAACAAAAAAAAAAAAGAAAGTTGTTGACGACAAAGAGAGAAAAGAGAGAGAGCAGTGAGAGAGAGAGAAGTCGACGGAATTGGAGAGGGAGAGAGAGAGAGGAAGAAGGAAGGAAGAAGGAGATCAAAGTTTTGTCCATTAAGGTAATCCTTACAACCCTTAATTATTATCTTTTGATTTGGGATAGAAAGATGTAATAAAAACCTAATCTAAGTTTATCAAAATTAGGTTTTTCAAGTGATTATGTTGATGAGTGATATGAGTTTTGATCATCAATATTGTATGTATTTATGAGAGTGAAAAATTAGGGTTCGTACCATAATAGAATTGATTTATTTGGGTTGGATCTAAAGTATTATGTTGGAACGGAGTATTTAAAGTATTTATTAAAAAAAAAAAGTGTGTGTGAAACAGTGTGTGTGTGTGTAATCTCTGTGTGTGTGAAACAATGTGTGTGTATTGTACCGTGTGTGAAAAGCACAGTGTGTGTATATGAGCGGTGTGTGTGTAATCTGTATGTGTGTGAAACATGTGTGTGTGTAATCTCTGTGGTGTGTATTGTGTAATGTGTGAGTGTGTGTGTAATATTAATTTTTGTGTATTATCTTGTAAAGGTGTAAAATTAGTATGTGTAGATGTGTTTTGATTAAAGTAAAGGGAATAAAAATGTTGATAACCTAAGGATAGTTTGGGTAAACCCTAGGGATGTTTTGGTGACATTATTAGGATATTAGTTATTCATAAAAAGGAGTTAGTAGAATAACTCATAGGTTAACCAAGTGGATTAAAAGTACTAAGTAGATAGAAGTTAATTGTACCTAAGGTTGAGATTTCGCTTTGCATGATTGTAGATTCGTGCGCGTGGAGCATTTTTGGAAGTACTAAGCAACGCTAAGGTAAGTGATTATACATCTTTAAGTTAATTGATTTTCGCTCCGTTTCGTTATATAGGTTTCCGCATATTTCTTGGCGATGTACATTTCTTTGATACGTAAAAGCTGACATCGCGTCAGTATTTGTTTTGACTCCCTCGGTTACCGTTATTTGCTAATCTTTTGTTATTCGTTTTCTATATCGTCCTTTTGGTTTCGTAAATACAGAATTTTGTTGTTATTGTGAAAGTTCGTATTCTGTATAAAAATGAGTTTTGATATGATGTGATTTGTGTTCCATTAATGATCACTAAGTTGGGACAACAACTGCTTCGGCGGGGTATTTGATATTTTGGCCTTCAGCAAACTTAGTTCACCGCTTCGTACGTAGTGGTGGGTGTTCGGATCTGTGTTAGGACTCTTGAGGAGTCAACATTGTGCTCTTGTGGGCTTTTGTTCTCTTTATGGGATTTTTTGGTTTGATAAGGTCAGTGGACCACTTATGTGATCATGATGTCTCGTGAATGATTTGATTATCTACGGCTGGTATGGGACAGTTGTAGATAATTAGATTCCTCGAGTTAGTTTTGTTCAGCTTATCGATCCTTTAAAAATTCCTAATAATCTGTGAGTGGTTTAGTTAGTTAAAGCTGATATGAGACAGTTTTAAATAAGTAAATCATTTGAGTCAATTTGAATCGATTTCGTCATCATTTGGAACTCCAAAGTATTTGTCAACTTTGTTTGTGAAACCGTTGAGATTTTGAAAGACATTTGGTTTGAGATTTGGTAAATAACTATTTTGAATTAGTGTCCTGTTATGTATTCGATTGCTATTTGTATCATTTGATATTCCTTCAGGTCAACTCCTCCTTAGTAATCGGAGGGGTTGTATATGAACTTACTGGGCATTGTTCGCTCACCCTTTCATCTTCTTTTCTTCCAGATTTCATATAGGAAGAATGTGAAACGGTTCGGGAGCACTTCATAAGGAGTTCAAGGATCGTTTTAGTTTATTCATTTTTAGACTCTTTAGCTAGTTATTTGAAAGTTTGCAAGACTTTAAAGCTTGTGTTGAGCTAGTGGATTGTACTAGCCGTTGAAATTGTTACCGTTATCCGCATTTAAGTTATTTCAAATAGTGGTTAGTATTTGAATTATGGTTTTAGTAGCCGTTGAAGGTTATTTTATTATCAATTAAGTATTATTATTGTTGTGGAAATTCGGGGTCGTTACAGAATAGATTGAGGCGGAAGCGTACCTATTGAATCCATCTAATCTTTGATGTTTTTAGAAGAAAAAGATAAGAGAATAGGGAGATAAAGTTCTTCTAAATGATAGTGCCTCTTTTGATCTTCAATTAATTTGTGAAGATGATGTATAAAAGAATATGAATATTTTTGTATATCTATAAAGGCGGATAGAATGCCATATATATATGAGACTAAAAGGCACTTCATTTATGTACTACACCCTTTCTAGGGGTGTAAATGGTTCGGTTTAGCTCGGTTTGGACAAATTTAGGAGCCAAACCGCTAGTATCGGTTTGGAAAAATTCCAAACCGAGCTGAGCTAAAAAAATAATCGAACCGAGCTGAGCTAAATCGGTTTAGCTCGGTTTGAACCGCGGTTTGAATCAACCAAACAAATTTACAACAAACGGTATGTCATTCTATTGACACAAAACCTCTTAACCCATAAAGGGGGAGAGAGATCATAACCTCGCGTAACAAGCTGTCATTTATATCCCGATACTGCAGCCTCACAAGCGCCATTTCTTCAATATGTGAATGCAATAACAATGCTGCGGCATAGTTATAGAAGTAGTTAGTACACTAGGAAATAAATTGCGGTGGCAATCTACTACCCACGTGGTATAGAGGTAGTTAGTCCATTGACCCAAATTCTTAAATTAATAGAACAAACTATTTGGACAAAATATGGCAACAATATCCACCAAAAAGTTCCGTTTCTCCAAAAGCAATCAGATGCAAGATTGAGAATATCCAAATTCGCAATTTAAAGGAGCTGACGAATGATAGGCATTTAGGTCGAGTTTGACCCCCTTTGATGCCTGTTTGTGACTAAGGAAGCGACGAGATAGGCATTTAGGTCGAGTTTGACCCCCCTTTATGGGTTAAGAGGTTTTGTGTCAATAGTATCGTCTAAGTTAGGTGTATACAACATACCTCTACTTTTGTTCTCGACGGTGAGAAGGCGGCGACGGTGAGAGGCGGCGACGGTGAGTGAGGGGGCGACGGTGAGATCTACTTTAGAGAGAGAAGGGAAGAGAGAAGGCGCGACCTGATCAGGCAAGGACTGCAAGTGAGAGGCGACGACTATGAGCGAGGCGGCGACAGGTGAGATCTACTTTAGAGAGAGAAGGGGAAGAGAGAAGGAAAAGAGATATAATGAAAGTTCTCCAAGAGGCAGAGGTAATGTATTAAAGATTTTAGGGTTTTGAAATAAATTAAAGGTAGGGATTAATTTGATTTGGAAAGAATGGTTAGGATTATGGTTTATGGTGGTTTGGTTTGACTTCATAGCTCGGTCTCGTAGCTCGGTTTCGTAGCTCGGTCTCGTAGCTCGGTTTGAAAGCTAAACGGTTTAGCTTGGCTCGGTTCGGCTCGGCTCGGCACCCTCAAACCGCAAGCTGGCCAGCCTTCGGTTTGGCATTTTTTCAAATCGAGCTAAACCACTCAAATAAAAAAACCGAGCTAAACCCCACGGTTTAGCTCGGCTCGGTCTCAAACCGCGGTTTGAGCTAAACCGCTTACACCCCTCTTTCAGATGAAGTGGTGTGAAGTTACCATTCTGCTCATCATTAAATGACAACTTACACCTCGGGAATTCTACACATTAATTAATCTTCTACACTTATAATATAAAATTATATTGGATAATATAAATAGAAACTAATTAAGATACTGGATAATATAAATCCAAAAAAAATAAAAATATGGATGGAAAGCCCTAAAGGTCTAATTTCTAACTTAACAAACAGATTTGATTATGATGCTTCTAGAAGACGTTATAAAAGAATCTTCACAGCTGGTCAAAAAGACACTAATGTTGATACGTGATGAGATTATAACTATTATTTTCGCCTATGCACCACAAGTAGGGTTGGATGCATTTATTAAACAAGTGTTCTGGGAAGATTTGGAGGAGGTAGTGCAACGAGTACCTAGTGGTGAGAAATTAGTGATTGGTGGTGATCTGAACGGGCATGTGGGGTCTAGTCGACATGGCTTTGAGAGCATACATGGAGGTTTTGGTTTTGGGGAGAGGAATGAAGTAAGAAATAATATCCTGGACTTTGCATTGGCATATGACTTGAGTATAATGAACACTTGGTTCAAGAAGAGAGAATCTCACTTGGTGTCCTATAGGAGTGGAGGTAATGTGAGTCAGATTGACTTCTTAGTAAAAAATACTTGTAGAAAGAGTTATACAGATTGCAAGGTTATTCCGGGTGAGAGCACAGCAACTCAACATAGACTGGTGGTACTTGATTTTCGAAGTAAGAGAATTTCGAGGAAGAGAAAACCACAGGTAGACCCTAGAATCAAGTGGTGGAGACTTCAAGGGGAGAATCAATCTAAATTTGTAGCTAAGATGGTCGATACCGGTATTTGGTCGGATAATATGGAGGATATGGATATAGATTCAACTTGGAATAAGATGGTACATACATAAAGGAGGTGGCGAAAGAAGTCCTTTGAGAATCTAGAGGAAATGAGCCACCAAGTAAGGACACATCATGGTGGAACGAGGTAGTAAAACAAGCAATAAAGGGCAAGCGAGAATGCTACAAATTATTGGAAAAATGTAGGAGCGACGAGAACTATGAAAAGTATAAGGAAGCTAGAAGAGATGCTAAGAAAGCAGTAAGAGACGCAAGAGCAAAGGTGAATCAGAAACTTTATGATAAGTTGGATACAAAAGAAGGGGAAAAGGACATCTACAGACTCGCTCGTATGAGGGATAAGAGGACACGAGATATTGGGACGGTTAAATGTGTGAAGGATGTAGACCAAAGAGTTCTAGTCGGGGATAAAGAGATAAAAGATAGATGGAGTTCGTACTTTGATACCTTGTTCAATGGCGGTCAAGAGCAGGATATTGGAGATTTAGATATCTCTTCGAGTATGGTTAATCGAGATTTTATGCGGAGAATTCAAAAGAGTGAAGTGGAAATGGCAATGAAAAAGATGAGATTGAAGAAAGCTGTAGGACCGGATTGTATACCAATTGAGGTTTGGAGATATTTCGGGGAGAGGGAAATAGATTGGTTAACAACGCATTTTAACAAGATATGGAGAGTTAACACAATGCCATTGGAGTGGCGGAAGAGTACTCTGATCCCTTTGTATAAGAACAAAGGTGATGTCCAAGATTGTGCCAACTATCGGGGGATTAAACTAATGAGCCATACTATGAAACTTTGGAAAAGAGTGATTGCACAAAGGCTGAGAAAAATTGTGGATATTTCGGATAACCAATTTGGTTTTATGCCGGAAAGATCGACTATGGAGGCAATATATCTTATGAGACAAACCATGGAGAAATATCGGGATCAAAAGAAAGATTTGCATATGATTTTCATTGATTTTCATTGATTTGGAGAAGGCTTATGATAAAGTGCCAAGAGAGGTACTTTGGTGGGCATTTGCAAAGAAGGGTGTTTCAAAGAAATACTCCCTCCGTCCCACGTGAATAGACACCAAAAATCTTGGCACAATAACAAAGGAAAATGAATATAATAATGAAAATGTGTGGTAGGAAATGAAGAGAGAGAATGAGTGGAGTTGGTTGAATAAATTGTGTGGTAGAAAATGAAGAGAGAGAATGAGTGGGTGGGGTAGGATGAATATACAATAATAAATTCTTTTCCATTTTGGGCAGTGTCTATTCACGTGGGACGTCCCAAAAAGGAAATAAGTGTCTATTCACGTGGGACGGAGGGAGTATATTGATATTATCAAGGACATGTATAATGGAGTTAGTACTTGTGTACAGACTAGTGTTGGGAAGACCGAAGAGTTCCCTATAAAGATTGGAGTGCATCAAGGTTCCGCACTTAGCCCCTTTCTTTTCGCTTTGATAATGGACGAATTGACGATGTCAGTCCAAGATGATATACCAAAGTGTATGCTGTTCGCAGATGATATTGTGCTGATTGATGAGACAAGAGAGGGTGTTGAAAGTAAATTGGAGTTGTGGAGACACTTTGGAATCTTGAGGTTTTCGATTAAGTAGAAGCAAGACTGAATATTTGGAGTGTAAATTTAGCAGAGTTGGAAGTGGGAGGCAGGGGCGGTCACATTTGATGGAAATATTATCCAAGCGTCCGAGTTTTTTCGCTATCTTGGATCCATTATCCAAAAGGATGGAGAATTGGATGGAGATGTGGCTCATAGGATTAAAGCAGGTTGGTTGAAGTGGAAGAGTGCCACATGGTTTCTATGTGATCGCGGCGTGCCCAAATATTAAAGGGAAAATTCTATCGCACGGCAATTAGGCCGGCATTGCTATACGGCACCGAATGTTGGGCCGTGAAACAGTGTCACGTGCATAAGATGAATGTGGCGGAGATGCGTATGCTTCGATGGATGTGCGGTCATACAGGAAAGGATCGATTGGGGAATGAGGTGATCAGAGGTAAAGTAGGAGTTGCGCGGTGAGGATAAAATGAGGGAAAATCGTCTAAGGTGGTTTGGACACGTGAGAAGGAGACCGAGTGATGCACCGGTTAGGAGGCCGGAACAGTGGAGAAACGATAAAATGGCCAGGGGTTGAGGAAGACCCAAACAAACTTGGATTAGAGTATGGTGTTGAAGAGGCCGGAGTGGAGGGCAAAAATCCATGTGGGGGGTTAATTTTTTATTTTATTTTATTATTATTATTTTATTTACTCCCTCCGTCCCAATAAGTGCTTACCCTTTTGGGTGGGCACGCAAATTATGAAAATGGGAGGGAAAAAAAATGTTGTGAGTGTAATTTGAAAATAGGAGAGAATTAGTGGAGGGAATAGTAAATTATAATGGTGTTGTGAGTATTAAAATAATGTAGGAGAGAATGAGTGGAGGAAATAGTAAAGATTCTTTGCCAAAAAAGGAAAGGTGAAGCTTCTAACGGGACGCTCTTTTGGGTAATTAGTGAAGCTTTTATTGGGACGGAGGGAGTATTTATTTTTTTTTATTTATTTTTTTTTTATTTATTTTTTTTTTTGATTTTGATTTTTATTTGTATGTTTATTTATTTATTTATTTATTTTGATTTTTATTTATTTATTTATTTATTTTTCAACAACCTTTTTTCACGATGACATATAAGGATTCATGTTAGCCGACCCCAAATTATTTTGGGACTAAGGCTTTGTTGTTGTTGTTGTTGTATCGAGAGCAATCTCGTGGCCCTCGCCTCTTGACTTATCAAATGGTTTTTCATCCTCGTTTGTGGTGTCTTCACTTGTAACAAGGTTCTTGTCTACATATAGATAAAGGGTCGAGGTTGCATTTCCATCATTTTCACTTATACCAAGCTTCTCGTCAGCAAATAGACGTTCGGTCAATCTATTTATGAAAATCTAGTTAGAACGATCCAAAATTTTGTGCTTGATTGTTAGATCTAGTCATGCATGGCCGGCTAGGTTCACATCATCTGGTTTATGGCTTAGCGTTTAGGGTTTACTAGACCCACGATCAAACGCGGAATCTTCTGATCTTTCGGACTAGGTTTTGATAAACTGAATGCGGATACCTTGACCCAGCACCCCCAAGTAACGTAAACTAAGGACTTTTAATGATGTGAGATGGAATGGTGGGACCATGACTTTCGCTACCTATTGTAATAACAACCTTGGGCTATTGAAGGCGCCACAATCAGAGACGGATAACCATTGGTAAGGCGGATACGAGTTTCATAAGTTTTTACCTGATAAGCTCAAGAATATTAACTCAAGAACAAAAGAGAAATAATATAACAATTATATCAATCCAAGTTATCTATAGTATAAATTAGAACGGTCCTTGCTACAGTTGAATGAACAGTACCAAGTGCCGAATTTCCCATTTTGCCCTCACTAAGTTGTCTCTTTTCCATTTTGCCCTTTAAAATCTTTTTTTTTTTAAATTAAAAAAAAAAAAACGTGTCCTCAAACACGGGCTTAATTAAAAAAAAATGTGTCCTCGGACACGGGCTTTTACTAGTATTTTTACAAATGACAATTCTTTGGCTATTTTTAGCCTTCTTGGAACATCCCACCCATATAGGATAACAATAAAATAAATGTTTAAAGGATAAAATATACATTTATCAGAGAAACTAAACAATGAATCTAAGTCAACATTGGTGTCTTTTGGACCAGCTATGAAGATTTATCCGTAACATCTTCTAGAAGCATCTAAATCTGAATCCGTTTGTTGGGTTAGAAAGTAGACCTTTAGGGCTTTCTAACCATATTTTATTTTGAATTTTGCCGTTCTAGATTGTCCGGGGTGGTCCGTCAAAGTTGACGTAGAAAAGCTGAAAATGTTGATTATAAAATATAGAAACCATGGCCATGGGAAGAACCATGAATGGGCCATGGTTAAGGCTGAAAATCCTACTTAATGATGGATATTTTTGACTTTCCATTCTTCTTGGTAGTTTTATTCATAAGCTCACCTAGAGGAGTACTTTGTTTAATATTACATGTTGAATCTTCATTCAAAGTTAATAGAATTGCAAACTTGGAATGACCAGTACGACCATTAGGGAGTAAGAGTGATGCTATATCACTTGATGCCACATTCAATACGATTTCACCCTTAGATCGTAACCCAGATGAAAGAATCTTCCACAAAAAAGTCTTTCCAGTTCCACCAGATCCATATAAAAAGAAAACTCGTCCAACATCAAGATCAATGTCATTCATAATAAGGTTGTAAGCATGCCTCTGTTGGATGATATTTACAGAAATGCCACCATTTAAGTCATTTATCTACAAAATTGCCATCTCACTCCGGGTGTAACTCTTATAGCTGAAGTGTAATACAGTTCACCTTTTATAATTCAACTATAAGATAATAATTATTTCAACAAAAAAAAATAAAAAAATTTCAATAATAGCCACAAATTAATCTCATAATTTACATATTATAATTCTTATAACTGAAATATACGTCAATTCACCTCTTATAATTCAACTATTTGACAATTTTTTCAACCATAAAAATCAAAAATTCCAATAATAGCTAGTAAATAATCTGATAATTTGCACATTACTACTCTTATAACTAAAGTATAAGATCAATCCACCTCTTATAATTAAGGTATAAGACAATTTTTTTCAACAAAAAAAAAAATCAAAAATTACAATAACAGATGTGAATTAATTTGATAATTTACACATTGCAACTCTTATAACTGAAGTATAAGAGCTAAAATATACAAATAATCTAAACAAATCGAATTAACTCGTATGGAGTTTACATAATGTAGGCAAACTAAACTCTTCTAACAAGCAGGTTTTGGCTCCTAGTGCTATCCATGAAAAGGAGAGGCGCTCAACGAGGTTGCTGATCAATTGACATCATTTTTTTTTTGAAAAAATACCCGATTCTCCTCCTATTCTCTCATTCACACTTAACAATAATCCCTAACGGAGGTCGAGCAACATTCATTCATTTAAGGGGTTAGGGTATGAGTGTGGCACTGGATTAATTGAACCACATGTACATCTTCGGCGTGAATAATCACACAAAACTTAAATCCATGGTGATTCGTCGTCTTCTTAGATCCATTGAAAGCAGCAGACCTGGTGGTGGTGCGTTGTCGTTGGACAAACATAGGGATTCCTAGATCTACTAGTTTCCGATCTAGAAATGACGCGGAGAGAGAGAGAGAGGTACAGAGCGCTGGGACCGCCAGATTCGGGGGGAGGCGATCATGATGCGTCGGAAACGGCACCGGAGAAGAAGAAACGAGAGGATCCGGAGAGAGAGAGAGGGCGAAGTGAGGAGAGGAGAACGTCGCCGAAGATAGTTCGAAGAGAGAGAGAGAGAAAGAACTATGAGTGTGTGATTTATAGAGAGAGAAAGGAAGAGATCAAAATTGAGGGGAGAAAGGAGGGAGGATGGAGGTTAGCGTTAGGGGTTAGAGAGAAAATGGATTGTGTGTGTGTTTAGAGGGAGAAAGAAAGGGGAGATAAAATGACGTGAAGGAGGGAGGAGAGGGGGACCCTAAGGGTGTCTATGGAATTACAATCTCGGCATGATTCTCTGTTTGGAATTTACAAAAGGCCTCTCCTTAAAAAGGAATAAAATCTGAACTTGAGGGCCCTTGTGGGATTTTTTCCATTAAACTTTGTGCACATAGCAGCATAACACTTGGTCTGAAATTGAGGGAGTGTAAAACTAATTGAATCTAATTAGATTCTGTAATAAGACAATTGAAATTAAGCATATTATGATGCCCGTTATGTTCTTGAATTTGCATTTTCTTGAACCCCATTGATGTACTGCAATGTCGCTGTTGTGATTTTGTTGGAATAAGGCTCCAAATAATATGATTATGTTTTAGACTTGGTCGTGTTTTGAATAGATGGTAGTAATTGTGGCTTAGACTGTTACTTAGGTTGTATTGTCAAGTTCCTTGTTCAAAAATATTTTTTAGTTCTATTACGCTGATAATGTTACAGTGTCAATAGAGTTGTTTCATGGCTATGGCTGCCATGGCATGCATAGGAATACCTCAATCCTTGGAGCTTTCTTGTAGATGCTTTTCAGTCTTAAAGAAGTCATATTTGGATTTTACTTTCTGCAGCAACTGTATCGCCACCTTCTGTAACAACCCTGAAAATTTATGCTCTCTATTTATTTAAAATATAATTTTCCTTAATTAATTAGGTTGGTTATTTAAATTAATTATATGGATTAGAAATTTTAAATGCCTCTATTAAATCTAGGCTTTAATGTGGGAGTAACTGATGGAACATTTAGGAGCCTATTCAATGGGTTTAATGGCATTTAGGAGCCTATTCAATTGGTTTAATGGCAAGGAGGGAATGAAGGGCTGCTTGGGGTTATAAAAAGAGAGGGTCATGGCAGTTTTCTTAGTGCTAAGTAAGAACAGAGAGAGCATCAGGAAGGAGAAGGCGGCAGCAAGAAGAGGAAAAGGCTTCGGTTGTGGTGTTCAAGCTCAACTTAGGTAAGCAATCATCCTTTTCTTTTGATTTCTAAGATAGAGAGAAGCATGTAATCACTCTAAAAAGGAATCCTAGACATCTATAGCAAGGTTTAGAAAAGGAAATCAGATTTGGGGAATAAATTATGATGATGAATAATTATGAAACATTATTTGATTAAGTATAACCAAGAATTGGCGGATTGCGATGAAATTTTACTTGTTGATAATAACCAAGGATTTGTATGAGGTTCTTTTGAATATTGATATGCCATGCTAGGAATTCATATGTAAACAGTTGGGAGAATATTGATATATCATGCTAAGTTAGTTAACTGATGGCAGTGAAGTAGGATTGTTTAAAAGCCTACTAATTATGAATTATGGTAAGAAGTGAGTATGCAATCAGTGGATGGCTAAATATTGCATGCTAAGATATGAAATAAACCGAGGAACTGAAGGGCTGTATGGGTGTTTGTGAGTGGTTCTGTGTGTGTGTACAGCATGTGTGTGTGCGTGTGTTGTGCCGATGTGCGCACGTGTATGTTCTTGTGCGTGTGTTGCTTCTTGATGTGCGCACGCGTGTGTTGCAAGGTATGTGATGATGTGTGTGTGTTCTGAGTGTGGAGGCGGAGGTGGCGATCGAAAGTGTATGTCTGCCGTGTATGTAGAGTGTTAGGTGTGAGTTTTAAGGTGTATAAAGCTGTGAATAGTAAACTGGAAATACATATGTTGTGAATAGTGAATTAGTATCGGAAGTGTTAATTGTGAATGAATCTTAGAAATCCTAAGGGTAATTTGGGAAACCTAAAAGAGTAAAAGAGTAAATCTTTAAAAGGAGTTAAGTAGAATAACTCGTAGATTTATCGAAAAGGATTAAAGGTACTAAGTAGGGAAAGATTACTTGTACCTAAGTTGAGTTCTCTCCACATGATTGTAGATTTGTGCAAGAGGACTTTCGAAGGAAGAGCAAGTAACCCAAGGTAAGGGATTACGTTCCTTAAGTATATTTGAAATTCATCCTTTAATGTAGGATTCCTCATAATTTGTTTCAAGCGTAGCTACTAATGGCCGGTAGCATTTGAACTCCGATGTTGATATAACGTTTTTTGATTATCTTACCCTTGATATATGTTGTTCAATGGGTATCCAAGTGAATTGAAATTTGTTTATGTATTCTTGTACTTGGAATATTATGTGAACTATAACTGTATCTAATTGAAACGGATGCGGTTAGCTTAGTCTGATTGAAAAGGACTAATCAAGATAGTCTAGTTCGATTGAAAAGAACATAGACTTTTAAATTGCTATTTGATGAAGTAGTTTGAATATCATGATATATCATAATAAGGGAGCACCCTGAAAAGGTGTAAGGTCTCTTATTCTCTTAACACCCTGAAAAGTGTGACACCCCTGAAAGGTGTTTGAAACTATGGAATTGACGGACTTGTGATAGGGCCATGTTCTCTTTAAGTATGATAACTGTATTTTGAATGTGTACAGTTAAAATTATTGTTGATAGCCTTTCGTTGAAGTATAATTGATTGGTTTTGTTCTTTCGGTCATCTCTCCTTAGTACCCGGAGAGATTCCGTATGAACTTGCTGAGCATTGTTCGCTCACCCCTTCTTCTAATTTTTCTCCAGTGGTAAGCGGTAGGAGAAGTTGATCGGTCGCAGGGATGGTGGCCTGGAATTAGGGTTAGGGTTAGCATTAATCATTTCGGACTTAGCGAGCTAGTGGGTTGTACTAGCCGTTAAGGTTTCAAGACAGTTATTTTCTCATTTGAATTATGGTTAGGATTTACTAGCCGTTGTGATACCTGATTTTGGGAATTTTATATTTGATTGTTAATGGTATTTAATTGATGAAAATTGGGGTCGTTAATTGGTATCGAGCAATGGCTTTAGGTCACATGGGAGACATTAGAAGTTAAGATTATTAGGAGAAATAGTACTTAACCACGATTGGGCTTACCTAGTACTTTGGGAAGTTAGCACTTAAGTTGCTCTTTTAGGAAACTTCTATAGTCGGAAACCTTCTATATCTGGGAAGTTACTATTTTAGGAACCTGCTATTTTGGGAACCTTCCAATTATGGAAACCTACTATTAGTGGAAAATTTCTAAGTTTGGAAACTTTCTTTATTAAGAAACTTGCTATTCTGAGGAACTTGCTACTTTTAGAAACTTTCTATTTGGAGAACATACTATTTTGGGAAAGAACCTAGAATAAAATTCCTTTGGAAGTATAACAAGATCCTCCGAGTAATCTAGAGGACAACTCTTAAGTTTAAATGTGTATTGCTATTGATGAAAAGGCTTATAATAATCAAGTGAGAGAGCAAGCTTACCAATGGTATTATGAGCTTAAAGATTTGAAGGCTAATGTGCCAGTAGCTGAAGTGTCAAACGAAGGTAACTTAGTGAATGAGAATGCTATGGAAGAAGTAGCTGAGGAAATGATAGGGAGTGAAGCCGCTCCGATTTTGATTGATGATGAGAGTGAGAGTGAGCTGGAATCGAGCCAAGAGGTGGCAACCCAGTTCGTAGGCCAAGAGGATCCACGAAGAAGGTGCGCAGATTCGAATGGAAGACCTAGGGGAAGACCTAGGAAGATTGTAGCTCCATGAATGAGAAGTGGAGTATTATACTATTTTACGGTTATTTCTAGAAGTGATATAGATTTAGCAAGTTTTAGTTATGATAGAAAGAACTTGAGATATTTATGATTTACGTTTTGAATTTATGAAGTGAAAACTTTATTTTAGTCAAGTGATTTTCTTTGATTTATGTGTTTAATTATGTGAATTTTATTGTTCCTTAAGTGTTAAATATGTGTATTGACCTGGAACAATGGCCTAGTAACATGGTCCATGAATGAAAAGTAAAGTCTATTGAAATTACTTGTAGATATAATATGGCTTATTGAAATGGCCAAGTGTTGATTAAATTGGCTTATTGAAACGGTCAATGAAGATGAAAATCGGCCTATCAAACGGCCAAAAGTATGAAATTGTGAACATTGGTCTATTGAAACGACCTAAGGAAATGAATTGGTCTAATGAAGCGACCCACGAGTCTAGTTGAATGACTTATGTAGAGTAATGTTGGTCTATTGAAATGACCGGTAGGTCTAGTGAATTGACCTATAATGTACATGTTTAGTCTAATGAAACGACATACGAGTATGAATTAAGTGGTCCGTTGAAATGACCTATGAAATTGTGTGTGGTCTAACGAAATGACCAATAGACTAGTGAAATGAATTGTGAACGTGTATTCGGTCTAGTGAAGGGATTGATGGTCTAGTAAAAAGGACCGCTAGTATAATAGAAGCCTATTGAAACGGCCTATTCATGAGTATGAATTGGCGTGAGTGATAGTGTACTGTATCATGACGCTGGCGTGAATATTATATTATCGTTCTTCGATAATGAGGAACAGAAAGCAAGGAAATTTGAAGTCGGTCCGATGCAGTGATAGAAGCAGATAGAATCACTCCATTACTACCGCCAACATATGGGATAGTGTTGGAAAGAGCAAGAGTAATGGAGAAGGAAGCAAATAGTTATCACCGTAAGCGAGAAGAAAAAAGGAAAGTGCTAGAGAAGGAATCAAGTGGAACCAAGGGTTACACTGGAAGCTGGGACCGAGATGGGACCAGTAACAAAAGGAAAGCCACAGATAAGAATCGTGGAAAGAAGGTACCGCAAGCAAGTACCGAATAAGAACTTCGATAACCGCAAGGATGGGAACAAAATTGATGCCCAAGGGCGAGGAACTACTAAGAAATGACAAGTGTGCGAGGGGAAGCACAAGACGATTTAATGATGGTAAAAGGAAAAGAAATGTTACAATGGTGACAAGATGGGACATCCGCAGTGGAAGTACCCGAGAACCAAAGGAAGCCGGAATTGCTCAAGGAGAAAAAGATGATAAAAGAACTGGTAGTGGTTGTGGACGAGGGTTACCATGATTGTCAAGGACGCAAGAGCCACCAATGATTTTGTTGAAAATACAATTCAACTCTATTCTAGTGACGTGTATGCATTGTTTGATTCTGGTGCTACACATTCAATTATTAGTGCTTGTTTGGCAAAGAAAATGAACTAGGAACATGAGGCGTTAGAATTACCTCTGGTCATAGATACTCCGAAGAGAGAGTCAATTCCTATTTCATATGCATATAAGTGTTGTCCTTTGAAAATAGGAGAAAGAGAACTCAAGGTCGAGCTTACCGAGTTAGAAATGAATGATATCATCTTGGGGATAGATTGGTTAGTTGCTTACCATGCCAAGATAGATTGTTTTAGGAAGGAAGTTTATTTCAGATTTCCATCCGGAGAAGAGTTTTATTGCCAAGAATCGAATCCTAGAACCCAATTGAGCTTTATTTCGGTAATGAAGGCTCGAAAAATGTTAAGAAAGGGATGTGCAGGGTTCTTGGCCTATATTGGCGAGACAGACAAGAACGAAGTGAGTATAGAAGCTCTTTCGGTGGTCAGAGATTTCAAGGATGATTTTTCGTAAGATTTGTCGGGAATACCACCGTAAAGGGAGGTGGAGTTTTCTATAGACTTAGTACTTAAACCGCACCGATATCCAAAGCACCGTGAATGGCACCGATCGAACTTAAAGAATCAAGGAACAATTGCAGGAATTATTGGATAAAGGTCGATTAGGCCGAGTGTTTCGCCATGGGGTGCGTCAGTGTTGTTTGTGAAGAAGAAGGATGGATCGATGAGGATGTGTATCGACTATCGAGAACTGAATAAAGTGACGGTGAGAAATCAGTATCCGTTACCGAGGATTGATGATTTGTTTGACCAACTTCGGGGAGCGTGTTATTTCTCAAAGATAGATTTGAGATCGGGATGTCACCAGTTGAGAGTGAAAAAGGAGGATGTTGCAAAGACGGCCTTTAGAACAAGGTACGGTCACTATGAAGTTTTTGGTTATGCCGTTTGGGTTGACAAACGCGCCAAGAAGCGATCATAGAGTTAATGAGTAGGATATTTCAGGAATTTTTGGATAAGTGTGTAATTGTATTCATTGATGACATTTTGGTACATTCAAAGACTAAGGAGAAACATGAAGAACATCTGAGGTTAGATCTACAGATTTTGAGGAAACAAAAGTTGTACGCTAATTTTGAACTGTGAAAAAGTGTCATTCTTAGGGCATGTGGTATCTAAGGATGGGATTGCAATAGATCCAGCGAAGATAAAAGCTATAGTGGATTGGGTGAGACCAACTAATGTTAGTAAGATAAGAAGTTTCTTGGGATTAGCAGGATACTATAGGAGATTCGTGGAAGGATTTTCGAAGTTATCAGGACCGTTAACGGAGTTAACGTAGAAAGGAGCAAAGTTCATTGGGTCAGAAGAATGTGAAAAGAATTTTCAAGAGCTGAAGAGTCGATTAGTGTCCGCACCAGCTCTTACAGTACCATCAGGATCGTACGAATTTGTGATTTATAGTGACGCTTGGTTGAAAGGGTTAGGATGCGGGTTGATGCATAATGATAACTAATAATATTATAGCTTATGCGTCAAGGAGACCGAAGAACCATGCGAAGAATTATTCCACCCATGACTTGGAGTTAGCAGCCGTAGTCTTTGTATTGAGGGTATGGAGACATGATTTGTATGGGGTAACTTGTCATATTTATAAAGATCATAAATGTCTTAAATATATTTTCACCCAGAAAGAATTGAATATGAGGCAAAGGAGATGGTTAAGACTGCTAAAGGATTTTGATTGTATGATTTATATCACCCACGAAGGCCAATAAAATGGCTGATACTTTGAGTAGGAAGAATCGAGTAACATTAGCTACGTTGAATTCTAAGGGGGTAAGTGCATGGAACATCATTGAGGTTCAAGTATAAGAAGTGAGAGTTAAAAGTTATGTGGCTCAATTGGGGGTTTAGATAACACTATTAGACTGAATCAAGAAAGCACAAGGAATAGATGAAGAAATGTGAAGATGCTTTGGAGTATGGCAAAAGGGAGGGTAATAGATTTTCATATGGAAGACAATGAGATTTTAAGGTATCAATCAAGAAATTGGGTGTCTAGCGACAAGGATATAAGTAGAGAGATTATGCAGGAAGTATATTGTCAAAAGCTATGTATATTCTGGGAGTACCAAGATGTGTAGGAACCTAAGGAGAACATATTGGGTGAAATAACATGAAAATAGTTGTGACATAATTTGTATGGAGATGTGTGTTAGGTCTGAACGGAAGAGTGAACACCAAAAGTCTGTAAGACTATTATAGTCGTTACCAATACCGGAATGAGAATGGGAGAAAATAGCTATCTAGAAGAATGGACAACATGCATTGGGTACAAAGGTGATGATGAGTACAACTTTTCACCGCAGACAGACGGACAGTCAGAAAGGACCAGCCAGATTAGCGTCGGTATGACACTGTATGAAACTTTATATGGACAGAAATGTAGATCGCCTACTTGTTAGAATAAAGTGAAGAAAGGAAATTGACGGGACCAGAGATTGTTCAGGTAACCACAGATAAAGCGCAACAGATCAGAAAATGGTTATTAACAGCACAGAGTCGACAGAAGTCGTATGCAGATCGCCGACGGCGAGATTTGGAATTTCAGATGGGGGATCGCGTATTCTTGAAGATTTCGCCAACCAAGGGGGTCATGAGGTTCGGAATTCGCGGGAAGTTAAGCCGAGGTACGTAGGACCATTTGAAATTTTGGAGCGAGTCACCGGTAGCCTATAAGTTGGCCCTACCACCCGTACTTGCGGAGTACACAATGTGTTTCATGTCTCGTTGTTGAGGAAGTACATCTCCGACCCGAGCCACGTGATTGAGTATAGGCGGCTCGATTCTCGTGCCGATCCGAGTTATGATGAGCAACCCGTGAAAATTGTGGATCGGAAAGATCAGAATTTGAGAAGGCGGATAATTCCGTACGTGAAAGTGCAATGGAGCAACCACTCAGAAAGAGAAGCGACGTGGGAGCTCGAGAGCGAGATGCGAGAGTCGTATCCCACCCTGTTTTCGGAATGAGTGCATTTGGTTTGGTGGACCAAACCCTTTTAAGGGGGTAAGAATGTAACAACCCTGAAAATTTATGCTCTCTATTTATTTAAAATATAATTTTCCTTAATTAATTAGGTTGGTTATTTAAATTAATTATATGGATTAGAAATTTTAAATGCCTCTATTAAATCTAGGCTTTAATGTGGGAGTAACTGATGGAACATTTAGGAGCCTATTCAATGGGTTTAATGGCATTTAGGAGCCTATTCAATTGGTTTAATGGCAAGGAGGGAATGAAGGGCTGCTTGGGGTTATAAAAAGAGAGGGTCACGGCGCTTTTCTTAGTGCTAAGTAAGAACAGAGAGAGAGCATCAGGAAGGAGAAGGCGGCAGCAAGAGGGAAAAGGCTTCAGTTGTGGTGTTCAAGCTCAACTTAGGTAAGCAATCATCCTTTTCTTTTGATTTCTAAGATAGAGAGAAGCATGTAATCACTCTAAAAAGGAATCCTAGACATCTATAGCAAGGTTTAGAAAAGGAAATCAGATTTGGGGAATAAATTATGATGATGAATAATTATGAAACATTATTTGATTAAGTATAACCAAGAATTGGCGGATTCGATGAAATTTTACTTGTTGATAATAACCAAGGATTTGTATGAGGTTCTTTTGAATATTCATATGCCATGCTAGGGAATTCATATGTAAACAGGTTGGGAGAATATTGATATATCATGCTAAGTTAGTTAACTGATGGCAGTGAAGTAGGATTGTTTAAAAGCCTACTAATTATGAATTATGGTAAGAAGTGAGTATGCAATCAGTGGATGGCTAAATATTGCATGCTAAGATATGAAATAAACCGAGGAACTGAAGGGCTGTATGGGTGTTTGTGAGTGGTTCTGTGTGTGTGTACAGCATGTGTGTGTGCGTGTGTTGTGCTGATGTGCGCACGTGTATGTTCTTGTGCGTGTGTTCTGATGTGCGCACGCGTGTGTTGCAAGGTATGTGATGATGTGTGTGTGTGCTGAGTGTGGAGGCGGAGGTGGCGGTCAGAAAGTGTATGTCTGCCGTGTATGTAGAGTGTTAGGTGTGAGTTTTAAGGTGTATAAAGCTGTGAATAGTAAACTGGAAATACATATGTTGTGAATAGTGAATTAGTATCGGAAGTGTTAATTGTGAATGAATCTTAGAAATCCTAAGGGTAATTTGGGAAACCTAAAAGAGTAAAAGAGTAAATCTTTAAAAGGAGTTAAGTAGAATAACTCGTAGATTTATCGAAAAGGATTAAAGGTACTAAGTAGGGAAAGATTACTTGTACCTAAGTTGAGTTCTCTCCACATGATTGTAGATTTGTGCAAGAGGACTTTCGAAGGAAGAGCAAGTAACCCAAGGTAAGGGATTACGTTCCTTAAGTATATTTGAAATTCATCCTTTAATGTAGGATTCCTCATAATTTGTTTCAAGCGTAGCTACTAATGGCCGGTAGCATTTGAACTCCGATGTTGATATAACGTCTTTTGATTATCTTACCCTTGATATATGTTGTTCAATGGGTATCCAAGTGAATTGAAATTGCTTTATGTATTCTTGTACTTGGAATATTATGTGAACTATAACTGTATCTAATTGAAACGGATGCGGTTAGCTTAGTCTGATTGAAAAGGACTAATCAAGATAGTCTAGTTCGATTGAAAAGAACATAGACTTTTAAATTGCTATTTGATGAAGTAGTTTGAATATCATGATATATCATAATAAGGGAGCACCCTGAAAAGGTGTAAGGTCTCTTATTCTCTTAACACCCTGAAAAGGTGTGACACCCTGAAAAGGTGTTTGAAACTATGGAATTGACGGACTTGTGATAGGGCCATGTTCTCTTTAAGTATGATAACTGTATTTTGAATGTGTACAGTTAAAATTATTGTTGATAGCCTTTCGTTGAAGTATAATTGATTGGTTTTGTTCTTTCGGTCATCTCTCCTTAGTACCCGGAGAGATTCCGTATGAACTTGCTGAGCATTGTTCGCTCACCCCTTCTTCTAATTTTTCTCCCAGGTAAGCAGTAGGAGAAGTTGATCGGTCGCAGGGATGGTGGCTGGAATTAGGGTTAGGGTTAGCATTAATCATTTCGGACTTAGCGAGCTAGTGGGTTGTACTAGCCGTTAAGGTTTCAAGACAGTTATTTTCTCATTTGAATTATGGTTAGGATTTACTAGCCGTTGTGATACCTGATTTTGGGAATTTTATATTTGATTGTTAATGGTATTTAATTGATGAAAATTGGGGTCGTTACACCTTCTTTGTTGCTGTAGGCTTAGTGTTAGTTGATACGATTCAAGGCCATGTGCTATTGGGTACATTAAAGCAATTAGCTTACTGGAATCGAAACAGGAGAAGCTATTTGAGGATCTCAAAAATGGGTATACTAACTTGTATCAGCTCTCGATCTTTTGTTCCTTCGGTCTGTGGTTGCTTGATTTTATGGAATCAGCTGGTTGGCGTTAGTGCAGAGACTTGGGGCCGGTCATGAATTGTAGTATCTTTCCTTAGCTACATACGATGGGATTTGGGAGGGTAGAGGATGCATCATTATTAGTGATCAGGCCTTATCCTTGATGCTTTTGTGGAATATAGTAGTCTTTTTGGTTTCTCTTTGGTCGACACGAATGTGCCTTTAGTGGGATTCCATTATTTATCACGTTTGGCAGGCGTTTATTACTTAGGCTCCGTTTGTTTCGCGTAAAACGATTTCCGGAAAATGTTTTATGAAAAATGAAAATGTTTTCCGGAAAATGACATAAACCTGTTTACGGTTGTTTGGTAAATCTTAAGAAAATGCTTTTCGAAAAACATTTTCCGATGTTTGGTAAACTTATTGAAATGTCTTGCAGAAAATGAAATCAATAAACTTGCTTAGCTTTCGAAATGAGAGTCAACTTTGGTCCGTCCCAAAAAGACATTTTAAAAAAAAGTTTAAGCGTTAATTTATAAAGGTGCAAGTAAAATAAATATGGTATTTTTGTGAAACAAAAAAAATAAATTGGTGTCCGAAAAATAGTTAGGGTAACAGAGCTAGAGGCCCATTTTTTGGAAAAAGTATAACGAAATTTGTGGGTGAAACCTAAATGTGGTGTGGGAATAAAAAAACATTAATGAAATTACTGAATGAACTCGTTGATAATTGATACTCTGTCAAAAAAAAAAAGTATATTTTTCATTCGGTTTGTGAGGAAAAAAATATTTATAGTATAGTTTGAACAAGATAAAAATAAATATTTTCTCCATTCCGTTCCGGAAAGTTGTCTCATTTTGATTTAATCAACTTAATCGGACTTTGACAATAATTTTATAAAAACCTAATTATCCATATGAATTCTAAAAATTATTAATGATTCACAATTAGAAATACTATCAATAATTTCATAATATTATTCCCTTCTTGAAAGTTCGTCTCATTTTATTATTATTGTTATAACAACAACAACAATAGTAATTATTATTATCACTCTACTATTTGTCTCCTATAAAAATATTGCGTGAGGAGCATTTGAAATTTGACGAAAGGACCAATTGTGTTTGGTTTGATTTGGGTAGTACAAGGAGTTAACTTTTTCAAATTTTGAATAGTGACAAGTCCGAGAAGGTGCGAGAAGTACCGGAACCAAGGTGTAGTTTTCCTTAGTATAACTCCTCTGTTGCATGAGAAATTTGATGACCCTGCTTTTCACCATTTGATGTTTTGGCCATTGCTTGGACTGAGAATATTCATGAACTAACTTGTGCACTCTACCAAATTGCCATCAGTTTTCCTCATGACATTTCAAGATTCTTTGCCAGAAAATGATACTTTAACGTTGATGCTCCCAGTTTTTTTTTTTTTTTGCCTGCTTATAACCACGTCAATCAACTATGCGTCACTCTTTGTGGCAACCAATGTACCATCACTATTTCTGTCCGGCCACAAAATTTTGATTACCCACCCACACAAAGCATGGACACTTCTAAAAGTAATAAATTTTGAACTATCTTAGTTACTCTTTGTAGCATCCATCTTTCGATCGCCATTTTAAAGATGGTGTTTGAAGTGGGCAAAGTATTATTATCTTCATACATTTGATTTCTTTGGAATTGATTTACATGCTGTTCATCCTTGCCCAGAGAAAAAGCTATTGCAAGCTAAGCTGAGGAAATCTTCTTCCAGTGGGAAGTTTGTGGATATTAGCAAGAGTCCACCTGCTAGAAGAGAAGTGTCTACCTCTACTGAAGATCTCGGTATGTGTCATCCTCGTAGTTGGTTTGTTTCACAATACTGTGTTAGAGCTGAATAGCATGTTTGTCTTGTATCGTTCTTGTAAGACACTTATGTTGGATCTTGCATCTGTCCTGAATCTCCATTGTGAGCTGTTTTCTGTTGTGCACTTGATTTGATTAGTCATATGACATCTTTATGATTGTTGATATACTCGATTCAGACTACAGGCATAATGGAGATACTGGACCTGCTCCTTCAAACCACGATATTCCCCCCACAGCTCTTGATGGAAATGGTGCCTCCAGCTCCAACCAGCTGCCTGATAGTAGACAGTTCACTCTTGATAATCTATCTTTGAGTATACCGTCTGATCAGATGAGAATGATTCAGAGTATAAATACATTAATTTCTGAGGTAACTCCTGTTACATCATGCTGAGATCAGCAATCCTCGTGGGTCTATCATATATGTTCTGAAACACCTAATGTACTATGTTTGTGGTTTCAGCTTACCCTGGAGAAAGAAGAGTTGGTTCAAGCCTTGTCAGCTGAGTCATCTCAAACTTCCAAGTTGAAGGTAATTGTCATGTGAATATGATTATTCTTACCAGGTGTCCCGGTTGTACATGTTCTGTTTTCATGTCTAATTGCATTAAAGATATCTGTCCTTATGAAGTGTGGTCATGGAATTTTTGTTTAAGATCTAAAAGAACGAAGAGTTTCAGAGACCTTCAATGATTTAGTTATATGTTTTACAGTACAACTTCTTACAGTAGACAGAAAATACTCTTCGGGTGGGGTTAAGGGAATATGGTAGTCACGAAAAAGGAAAACATTTGATACTTAACAGAATTCTTCAATAAGGTTTGTTCTCAAGGGAAATATAGTGGACTCCTCGGGAATATTTGATTTCTCCAAATGGAGCTGCTCAAATAGTGTGGTAGGATTAGACTCGTAGGTGTCTCAGGTTTAACGTTTGAGTAAAATAATCTACCAAAATATCTGCTTAACTGATGGTTGCTGGTTTTTAATTTGATTTGTTGTGTGGAACGGTTGCTGGTTATTATTTTGTATTGTATGTTCTTGAAGTTTATTAAACAATTTCCTTTCAAATGAAGGAATTGAACAAAGAACTATCCCAGAAACTTGAAGCCCAAACACAAAGATTAGAGTTCTTGATTTCTCAAAGAATGGTGGGCGATTATGTCCCTGCAAAACTAACTGATTCTCGCACTATCCATGACAACACTGCATATGCGGATGAGGGTGACGAGGTAAGACTTCCATACTCCTTTATCTCACTTCCACAACCACCTTCCGTCCAGAAATCAAAGGCTTCTTTATCTCACCATTTCTTTACTTGATTATATTTATGCTCAATAAACCCAAATCTGAACTGGGAGCTATATAATTCTTCCTCCGTCCCATAAAGTTAGTCCCACTTCTTTTTAGATAATCTTAATTGAACTTTGACCAATAACTTTATATTAACTATTTATGATAATGAAATTCTAAAACTTTTAATGGATACAACATTAAAAGTACTACCAATGACAATTTTATATTTTCATTAAGATAAATAAATTAGCATAAAATTATTGATCAAAGTTCAATTAAAGTATCTAAAAAAAAGTGGGACTAACATTCGGGACGAAGTGGATGTTATGTATAATCTTCTCTTTTGTATATGGTGGTGACATATATTCTCTAAACAGTTCATGACTGGGGGCCGAACATAGTAATTTAGATTTTGTATAACCATTTATGCACTGGTGTGTAGATTGTAGCATTTCGTACCTTCTTATTTTTTATTTTTTGTGCTAGGTTGTGGAAAGAGTATTAGGGTGGATAATGAAGCTATTTCCCGGAGGACCATCAAAGAGGCGAACTAGCAAGCTCATTTGAATTAACTCCTCAAGAAAGCTCTATATATTGTGACCAAGGTTCTAAAAATCGCTCGGCGGTTGCCGGGCGACGGAACCGGGCCTAGTGCCTAAGCGGGGCCTAGAATTTTGACATTCATAAATATATTCCATATTTTCATCAATACAATATATCAGTCAAAGGCATTTGTGATAAGAGTTGGTCTTATAAAAAACGCATTTTTTCTGGCACTTAGAAAAAACGTGTTTTGTGTTTCCTCGTTTGTGCCAGTGCCAGTTAAACAAAGTGCTAGTGTGATAAAGTACCAGTGCATGTGTAACAAAATGTCAGTGAAAAAAGTGCCAGTACTAATTTAACAAAGTGCCAGTGTAAACTGGCACTGACACTTTGTTAAAGTGGCACTGACACTTTTTACACGGGCACTTTTATATACATGAACTGACACTCTTCACACTGGCACTATGTTACACTAACACTGACACTGACACTTTGTTACACTAACATTTTTGCTGGCTCTCAAAAATACAAGCACTGGCATTCAAAAACAAATGCACTGGCACTCACCATTAACCTTGCTGGCACCTTGCTGGCACTCACCATTAACCTTGCTGGCACTCTACCAATTGATATCTGGCACTCGAGAATAACAATCATGGATGGTGAAATCCACAATATTAAGAAATTGAATATATTGTACCCAGTTTACCTAAATTCAAAGAAAACAATTGCTGAAGGCAGACGAAAAGGAACTCACGTAACAGAGCTGTGGTGCCTAGCAAGAACACTCTGCATAGAATAGCAGCTGTGCCTAGCAACAATAATTCTCGCCTCGAACAAAACTGGAATAACAATGAAGCTATTGATGAAGAATTTTGTTGGAAACAAAGAAAGTTAAATAGAGATGTACGAATATATTGATGAAGAATTTTGTTGGAAACAGCAAGGTTTGTGTTAGGTTTCCGGTGAGGAAGGTCGCCGACCGATGGGTTTAGAGAGAGAGAACTGATGAAGAAGATGGTTAGGGAGAGAGAGAGCAACGCCTTTTCCGTTTAGAGAGAGAGAGCAAGCCTAGCGTTTAGAGAGAGAATGAGAGAGGGGCCGGAAAAATACGTTTTTTGTTAAGGTTAAAAAAAAAACGCATTTTTTACAAGTTTTTGGCTTGTGATAATTATTCTTTAAAATAATTATTTTATTTAAAAAAAATGATAAAAAGAGATTTAAAAAAAAAATTAAATTCAACTCATGTTAGCCTAAAGCCCTCCCTAACCTGGCTTTCTAAAGCCCACCCAGTCCACCCCAAAGCCCATTTCACCCCTTTCACCTCCCATAGGCCATATCATATAAATACGCCTCCTTTCACAAGCCCTAATTCTCTAAGATCTCTCTATGGTCCCCTAATTCAGTCTGCCGCCCCTAATTTTCCCAAATTCTCTTTCTTCAACAACGGTTGTGTCTCTCTTCATTTTACTCTCCCACTCACACTCTTCCCCTCAATTTATAAATTAAATAATCCCGTCACCTATTATTCACCCAAATTATCTTTCTTCAACAATGGCGGCTACTAGGGCTCCGTTTGTTTCGGCGTAAAATATTTTTCGGGAAACGTTTTTCAGAAAATGTTTTCTGTAAAATATTTTTCTGTAAAACGTTTTCCTGTAAAATGTTTTACGGAGGTAGAGCGTAAAATGTTTTACGGAGGAAGGGTGTAAAATATTTTCGGGTGTTTGGTAAAACGACTCATATTTCACAAGGTGGCCTACACCCCCCCCCAATTTTTTTTTTCTGTAACCGCCTACCCACTGCCTACCTACCCCCCCACCCCCCAATTTTTTTTTTTGTAATCGCCCCACCCACCCCTCGCCCCCCCCCCAATTTTTTTTTTTTGTAATCGCCCACCCACCCCTCTCCTGCCCCACCCCCCCACCCAATTTTTTTTGTAATCGCCCCACCCACCCCCTGCATATCCCCCACCCCCACCCCCACCCACCCCCAATTTTTTTTTAATCGCCCCACCCACCCCCTGCCTACCCTACCCCTCACCCCGACCCCCCCCCAATTTTTTTTTGTAATCGCCCCACCCGCCTCGCTACCCCACCCCCACCATCCACCACTCCCCACCCACCCCAATTTTTTTTTTTTTGTAATCACCCAAAAAAAAAAATTTTTTTGGGGCGGGTGGGGGTGGCAGTGTAGGGCGATTACAAAAAAAAAAAAAAAAAATTTGGGGGGTGGGGGTGGAGATAGCAGGGGTGGGTGGGGCGATTAAAAAATTTGGGGGGGGGGGTGTGGGTGGGTGGGGCGATTACAAAAAAAATAATAATTTTTTTTGGGGTGGGGGTGGGTGGGTGGGGCGATTACAAAAAAAAAATTTTGGGGGGGAGTAGACAGGGGGTGGATGTTACAAAAATTTTTTTTTTTGGGGGGGGGGGTGGCCGAGGGGTGAGTGGGGCGATTACAAAAAATAAATAAATAATAAAATATTTTTTTTTTGGGGGGGGGGTGGGAGGGTGGGGTAGGCAGGGGGTGGGTGGGGCGATTACAAAAAAAAAAATTTTTTTTTTGAGGGGGGGTGGGTGGGGGGTAGGTAGGCAGTGGGTAGGCGGTTACAGAAAAAAAAAATTGGGGTGGGGGGTGGGGGCAGTTAATATGAGTTGTACCGGCCGTAATATGACTTGTACATTAAGGCCACCATTTTTCGGAAAATGCTTTACTTAGGACAAGGTCAGTAGGTCGTTTTACTTAGAAAGGGCGTAAAATGTTTTTCGGAAAACGTTTTACTTAGGCAACCAAACAGCGGAAAACGAGTTATTTTCCGGAAAACATTTTCCGGGGGCTAACCAAACACCGTAAAACAGGTTATTTTCCGGAAAACATTTTCCGAAAAATGTTTTACGGTGAAACAAACGGAGCCTAGGTTTCTGTTTTTTTTCCTCATCTTTTTCGCATTATCATCTTCTGTCCTCTCTCAAACACCCTTCAGCTCATCAACGTCGTTTTAGGGTACCACAAAATAAGAAGGTATTTTGGCGGATTTAGGTGCACGTCTAGCTCGCTAGGCGCCGACTAATTGTTGGTCCGCCTACTCCGGCCGATTTCCTAATACTCGCGGCGTGGAACCACTCTCTAAGCCGCTTTTTAGAACACTGATTGTGACTGAGTTAAGTGTCCATTCTTTTTAACAATCCATATAGGCATTTTATCAATTGGGATGCATTTTAACTCGCTATTTGATTTAGCGATTTTAAGCGGAGTTTAAGCGTAACAGATAAGATTTCAGATGGAAATTAATTTGTTCCATATCCAAACAACCACAAACCCAAAATAGTCTAAGAAAAACCTAAATTTTCACATCTTATAATTTCAGACATGTGCATCATCGATATTGCTTGAGACATATGCGAGCAAATTTCTTAAATAAGTATAGAGGGGCTGATTTGAAGCATCTGTTTTGGAGAGCGGGTAAAAAAAGTCAAGATAATAGAAAATTGAAATATACCTTAGAGAGCATCCGTTTAATTAACCCTAATGCAATTAAATGATTTGTGAATTTAAATGTCAGAAAATGGACATTAGCGCATGATAGTGGTTACATATATGAATTTATAACTACTAACATGTGTAAGGTTTTTAATGTTGTCATGAAAGAAGCTCAGGATGCCTATAACATCAATTGTTGAGACTGTTTTTTACCATTGTGTGAAATTTTAAGTAAGGCATGGTTATATATTGACGGCCGTTCTTTCGTTTCTCCATTTTACACTAGAAGGGAACATTTGAAACAATTCACCAGGAGGACTTTTGGGATGTGGATGGTTTGGTGTCGCGTTTTTTCCCTAATCCCTTCCTTCGACGTGATGCGAAGTCCGAAAGGCCTAGTTCAAGGCGCTTTCGAAACTGTTTGAACTTTTAAGCAGATAAACAAAAGACTCGGTGTTCACAAACAAAAAGGTTACAATCGTCGTAGATGCCCAAACAATAGGGAGTAGAATGTTTTTCATGTAAATTATATTTGACTTGTTGGATTTAATTTGTATTTCATTTAGATTAGTTTGTATTTAACTTGTATGTAATTTCGATTGTTCATTCAGTTTGTGTTGTTTTAATTACAGTTTTTATTTTTTTAAAATTGTGTTTGTTTTGAGTTTCAGTTTTTTTTTAAAGATTGTGTTTCTGTTTTCAATTTCTATTTCTGTCTTTATAACCGTTTGTTGCTACTGTGGAGTTTACTGGAAGTGAACTCGCTACACCATGTAGCGGGTTCGGTGAAATCGCTATATGGTATAGCGAGTTCACTTCCAATGAACTCCAAAGCAGCAACAAACTGCTGTAATGCCACTTGCAAACAAAAAATTCATATAAAACACATCCTAAATTGTACTAAAAGCTCAAAACAACATTTCAAACTGTACTAAAAGCTCAAAACAACATCCCAAATTGTACTAAATGCTCAAAACAACACATAAACTGTACTAAAAACTCAAAAACAACTAAAAGCAAATTATTACACAGAGACCCTTTTTCTAATCAATTCCCCCCCCCGTTGCTCTTGTGTAATACGTGCGCAACTGGATGAAGTCACAGATAGATCGGAGAATGGTGGAATATCAGCTTATGAGGTAGATAAAGGAACCTTAAAAGCCACTTCTCGAATATACCGCGAGTGAAAAGTCCTAGGTGGAGGGTTAACAAAATCATCCAGAATTTAAGATTTATATATAATAAAAAGCAGCGATTAAATAAAAAAGTATTATAAACTTTCCTTTTTAGATTTTTGAAGTTTAAAGTAGGACACCTTTTGAGAATTTTTTGAATTTTAAATTGGGACGAAGGAATTTTATATATATATATATATATATATATATATATATATATATATATATACTCCCTCCGTCACCTTCGACTTAAGACATTCACTCCTGACACAGAAATTAAGAAATATTATTATAATATTAGGAGAGAGAATGAGTGGAGGATGTGTTGTGAGTGTGAAAAATTAAATAGGAGAGAGAATGAGTGGGATAAATAGTGATGGGATTATTGTTGTGAGTATGACAAGTGGGTCCCATTTAATATAAAAGTAATATAAACTTTCCATTTTGGGCCGTCCTAAGTCGGGTGGGACGCCCAAAATGGCAAAACGTTCTAAGTCGGACGGGGCGGAGGGAGTATATATATATATATATATATATACAGCCCCATCAGGTACGCACCTGTTCGTACGAATTTAGGGGAAAAAAGAATGCAATACAATTTCGGCTATTATTCACCGCTCCAAAAAAATCCTGCGATCTCTTCCCCTTTTCTCTTCACTGCGATCTCTTCCCTTTTCTCTTCACCTTCATTAACGGCAAAGTGAACCTCTCACGCCGTAAAATCCAAGCTCAACTCCGGTCAAATCCAATCTCAACTCCGGTCAAATCCAAGCTCAACTCCGGTCAAATCCAATCTCAAATCCGGTCAAATCCAAGCTCAACGCCGTCGCCGTCAACTCGCTCCGCCCCATCTCCGGCCTGAAAGCTCAACTTCGGTTTCTCTCCCTTCAATTCGAACGAATTGCTGTGGTAATTTGAAGCTGATTTGATCTAGGATTTCTGTGAGAATTTTTTTTTCGAATTGTTGCTTTCTTTCTGTATATGAAAGGTAGAGTTCAATTCTCAATAAATAAATGTATTTCAAGTTTTCTTTTTGATAGTTGCGTTTTCTCAATCCCAAATTCGGGTCTATTAT